>JAJONR010000421.1:0-213735 GCA_029582245.1 Solanum etuberosum | reverse complement strand
CTTGAACCACATAAAATATGACCAAGGACTTGAACCGAGGTTAAGGATAATCGTGGACTTGAACCACATAAAATATGACCAAGGACTTGAACCGAGGTTAAGGATAATCGTGGACTTGAACCACATAAAATATGACCAAGGACTTGAACCGAGTTAAGGATAATCGTGGACTTGAACCACATAAAATATGACCAAGGACTTGAACCGAGGTTAAGGATAATCGTGGACTTGAACCACTTAAAATATGATCAAGGCAAGGACTTGAACCCCGCCCAGTGGAGTGAACTGGGGACTTGAACCACGAGTAGAGGCGAGTCGGTTAGAAATAGGATCAGATGTCAACCGAGCATCACGGGGAGTACCCCCAAATCGAGGGCCATCAATAAATCACTCCATCCCGAACCATATCCAACCAAAATCATCGAGTAACTTCCAAACCAAGAATTCAAATACATCAGAATCGACGGGACAAGGAATTATGGATATAAGGTTCCAAGAGCGGTGTTACTGCCTGGCTAAGCCCTAGACTATCAGAATCAAGTCTACTATATCAGTCTATAGGGAGCTAAGCCGTCCGAAGCGACGTCGGAGAGGTTTTAAGGCCTAATGGCTCTAAAATACGCAAGTCTATGGAAATCAATAGTCTAAGCCTAGACTAAGGCCAAACATGCTTTCAAATATACACACAAGCCATAAGAAGGGCGCACCACAAGGTACAGATGATCAATAATTACATTAGACATGCTTCAGTAACCCGGAGTATTCAAAATTAGAGCCTAAATTATGTTTTCTAGGAATTGAGCATGCTCAACCACCAATTACCCCCAAAATCACACAAATAAACATACAATGCTAAATCATGCTCAATCTAAGGAGAGGGAAGCCGTAGCCTACCTGTAGGCCAACCGCGGGTGCTCCAAATCACGTAGTTGTATCCTTTCCCTTTTGTATGGCCTCAGAACGCTGCCACGCTATCAAAAATAGAATTACAATGCTAATACGAGCGTCTTGATACCAAAATCATAATTTTCGGAATTGGACCCAAAATCAGGCCTAAAACAGGATTATGGGACCCACGATGGGAACCCCAAATTTGACACTGCAAAAAGGGTATAAACGTAATATGGAACTTGTACCCCAAAATGGGGCACAATTCGAGGATTGGAACGAAATAAATTTGATCATGCAATGAAAATTCAATTTATGGGGAAAATCAAGAAGAGGGCAGCCTCTTTGGGGCAGAAATTACCTCAAAATATCGATCTTCACACTTCTCTGAGAACTCCACAGTGAACCCACATGAACACCAAGAACTTTGAATCACCTAAATCGGAGCTCTATAGCTCAAGATATCAAACCTCCATTAAAGAAAAGAGTCAAGAGGAGGGCAGCAGCTAAAACCAATAAAACGCCTCAAACGAAGCTTCCCCAACACATTCCGATCACACCACTACGCTCCCACGGAAAAACCACACAATATAGAGCTCCATATTTTATGTGGTTCAAGTCCACGATTATCCTTAACCTCGGTTCGAGTCCTTGGTCATATTTTATGTGGTTGAAGTCCACGATTATCCTTAACCTCGGTTCAAGTCCTTGGTCATATTTTATGTGGTTCAAGTCCACGATTCTCCTTAAACTTGGTTCAATTCCTTGGTCATATTTTATGTGGTTCGAGTCCACAATTATCCTCAACCTCGGTTCAAGTCCTTGGTCATATTTTATGTGGTTCAAGTCCATGATTATCCTTAACCTCGGTTTAAGTCCTTGGTCATATTTTATGTGGTTCAAGTCCACGATTATCCTTAACCTCGGTTCAAGTCCTTGGTCATATTTTATATGGTTCAAGTCCACGATTATCCTTAACTTCAGTTCAAATCCTTGGTCATATTTTATGTGGTTCAAGTCCACAATTATCCTTAACCTCGGTTCAAGTCCTTGGTCATATTTTATGTGGTTCAAGTCCCCGATTATCCTTAACCTCGGTTCAAGTCCTTGGTCATATTTTATGTGGTTCAAGTCCACGATTATCCTTAACCTTAGTTAAAGTCCTTGGTCATATTTTATGTGGTTCAAGTCCACGATTATCGTTAACCTTGGTTCAAGTCCTTGGTCATATTTTATGTGGTTCAAGTCCACAATTATCCTTAACCTCGGTTCAAGTCCTTGGTCATATTTTTTGTGGTTGATGTCCACGATTATCCTTAACCTCGGTTCAAGTCCTTGGTCATATTTTATGTGGTTCAATTTCACGATTATCCTTAACCGAGTTCAAGTCCTTGGTCATATATTATGTGGTTCAAGTCCACGATTATCCTTAACTTCGGTTCAAGTCCTTGGTCATATTTTATGTGGTTCAAGTCCACGATTATCCTTAGCCTTTGTTCAAGTCCTCGGTTACTCCAAATCTCGATTCAAGTCCTTGATCCTTCATCTTCATTCGGTTCAAGTCCTTATTTTCCTATTAGCTCTGGGTAAGCTTCAGGCACATGGATTAGTTTGGTTCAAGTCCGAAAAGTTTTGGTAATCTTGGAAACTTCATCGGATCCTCTTACTTCATTTCAACTATCCCTTCTTTGCACCTGTCGGGCTTATGGGAGTCCATTTGGGTTTTACTTTCATATTATGCACGAGCGTACCCGCCGGGTTTATGGGAGCCCCGTCGGATTTAGTTAGCTACTTTCCTTCTCTTTGTGTGTGAGTACACTCATGTGCATACCTATTAGATGTTCCCTCCTGCTTATTTCTGTTTGTACGTTAGATTCTTGCATTTCATATTACTTTTGCTTTTCTTGCTCAGTCGGCCTATGATGCCTACTGGGTACCTATTGTTTTGGTACTCATACTACACTCTGCATATATTTTCGTGATGCAAGTCCGAGCACCAGCTATCAACGTTGATTTCGAGCCAGCTGCAGTCATATTAGGAGGTGAGGGTGAGCACATAACATCCTGGATTTGCCCGTCTCCTTCTGTATTTATATATTGACTTGTCCTTTGCATTTTTGAGACAGTCTTGTTTTTGTGGTCCACTTTTGGGACTTGTACTCAAAAGGCCCGATATATCTGGGGCTAAGCTTGCCCTGCCTCCCAAATCTCATCACGCCCTTCATGGGAGATACTCAAAGGAATACTCTATCACCAATGGAAAATCTCAACGGCCGACGCCTACGATCCGCATAACTCTGGTGTCTACTCTGAGATGTCCTATGCCTATCTTAAATCACCCTCACATGATATAAGGCCTCCTGAAGAAAGTCTGTGTCGCGTGGCTTAGGTTCCATAGACTCAATCCAACCAACCGGAGAGCGACAACGCTTACCATATAAGGCCTTGAGCGGGGCCATCTGAATACTAGAGTGATAGCTGTTGTTGTACGCAAACTCCGCCAAGGGCAAAAACTGGTCCCACTGAACTCCAAAGTCCATGACATAGGCCCGCAACATATCCTCAAGTACCTGAATAGTGCGCTTCGACTGGCCATCAGTCTGTGGATGAAATGCTGTGCAAAGGTCGACACGGGTGCCCAACTCCTCCTGAAAGACCCTCCAAAAGCTGGAAGTAAACTGTGAACCCTGGTCTGAAAGGATAGAAACAGGCACACCATGAAGACGAACCACCTCCCGAAAGTAGATACGAGCCAATCTCTAGGCACTAAAGAAAGTTTGAACATGGAGGAAGTGTGCTGACTTGGTCAGTCGATCCACGATGACCCAAATGCTGTCAATACCCTTTGAAGTCCTAGGCAAACCCACAATGAAGTTTATGGTGATACGCTCCCACTTCCACTCCGGAATGGGTAATCTCTGAAACTCACCACCAAGCCTCAAATGCTCGGCCTTCACCTGCTGGCACCACAGGCAACGGGACACATAGTCTGAGATATCTCTCCTCATACCGCTCCACCAGTAATGCTGCCTGATTTAACATTTCAAGCACACCTCATCAAATTCTAGGTGCGAACAATCGTTAAGCAGTATAAAACCCAACAATTGAGTTGGGGTCGAATCCCACAGGGAGCGGTACGTGTTCAAATTCAATTAAGAATTACAAATGTTATCTAACTAGCTATAGGAATAGATATTATCGAAAAAAGACATATCAAATAAAAGGGGTGACACAAATGTCAAATGGTGTTTTTTGGATTTTCAAATTATCAACTACAATCAGTCAAATAGAAATGAGATAACAATAAGGAGAGAAATTCTCGAGATGTGATCGATTATAGGCAAATTTGATATATGGGTAATTGAAACTACTAGAAATTAGCTAAATCTCAGTGGATAGGCTAGACTATAATTGAAATAGTTTTCTCTCTTGAACAACTATTCCGCTTCAAGTGATTTCTCTCGAACATCAACAAGCATAGCAATTAAGAACAACCCATAACCTTAATGCATCTTCTCTCTCAAGGAAGATGGGTAGGACTGGGTTTAGGATTCACTCTCTCGAGCTGAACCCAAATCAACCCAATACATACAAATCATTAATCAATAATCTTAGTTCTAAAACCTCTCTCTCGAGCAAGCTAAGAACACTAAAATAGAACTGCATTTGCAACTACAATTCTTAAATTAAACCATAATTAATGATTAAACCTACTTTAAAATAGCATTTAGACTAGTAATTAACGATATCCATAAACTAATTCAACCCATAATCACATGATCACACCCCAAGAAATGGGGTTTTAGCCGAACATCATAAAATGATAAAAACCGTTACCGAATCGATTAGCCATCAACTGGGTAAGAGGAATTCAAGCTTTACAATGCTCCAATACGAAGAAAATTAGAAACCCACTTGTGAAATCTCTGAGTCTCAAAACCCTCAAGTCTACTTAGAAACTTCAGAGAAAACTGTTCTACCCTAAGATGGATTAAAAATTCGATATTAAATTAATGTTCAAAATGTAATTTATAGTCGCCAAAAATAAGCCACGAATGGCCACTCGGCGAAGTAAGTCGGGCTCACCGAACCACTTGGCGAGCCGCCCTTTGACCTTTTCCATCGCCTTTTCGCCTTAGCATTCAGCATCCTCGAGGTCTATAACTTTGGGCGATCTATCTTTGCTTTGCGGAACGACTCAGTGATTCGCCGACTGCTCCTTTTCGTCGCCGACTTGGTTTCTTCCTTCAGGGCTTGGTACACTTGAACTTTGGGTGGTAAGATTAGCCACTCGGCGACACGCCGAGTGCTCTTGGCGATCTTCAGGCTCGCCCTTCTTCATTTCTTCAGCTTCTTTTGTTCCTTTTTGCCTGTTAGTGTCCTTGCTTTGCTCCTCAATCCATATACCTAAAAATCAAGGCATTAACATCAGTTTATAGCATAAATTAGGCATTTGAGGACACTAAATCTATCAAAAAAAGCCCTAAATGAGTCCAAATCTTGGACTCATCACTGCCTCAAGTCATGATACATCTTAGTGGTGCCCGATTGGAAGGAATATCTGGAATCATGGGCCTCTCTAAGGATCAACTGAATCAAACCCCCAACTCTTGGAAAACACAATCGGCCGGCAAACCTCAACATCCCATCTGAATCTAAAGTAGCCAGCCCAAATCGCTTGCCAATACTCTATCTCTGAGTGCCACCAAAGACTCATCCTTGAACTGTCACCCACGGATCTGATCTAACAAAGATGACTGAACGCCCACATGAGCTAACACCCGCATGGAATCTGAAAGATCAAGTCGAATTATCAGGTTGGCTAAGGACTAGATGTCCAAGCCAAAGGCCACTCCGAAACAGAAAGGAAGGCTAGACTAACCATACTCACTGCCTTTCGGCTCAAGGCGTCCGCTACTACATTCGCCTTGCCCGGATGGTAGAGAATAGAGAGGTCATAGTCCTTCATGAGCTCAATCCAACGGCGCTGCCTTGAATTAAGATCCCTTCATCTCATAATGTACTGAAGGCTCCGGTGGTCAGTGTAGATCTCACAGCGCACTCCATATAGGTAGTGCCTCCAAATCTTAAGAGCAAAAACTATCGCCGCCAACTCTAAGTCATGAGTAGGGTAGTTTCGCTCATGCAACTTAAGCTGCCTCGACGCATAAGCAATAACCTGGCCCTGCTGCATCAAAACACAACCCAAACCAACGCCGGATGCGTCATAATAAACCGTAAATGCCTCGCCCTCAACTGGAAGAGTCAATATAGGAGTGGTGGTAAGCAACTCGTTGAGCCTCATAAATCTCCTCTCACACTCCTCCGACAACTCAAAGGGAACATCCTGGCGAGTCAACCGAGTCAAAGGTGCAGCTATAGTAGAAAATCCCTCAACAAAATGCCTGTAATACCCTGCCAATCCGACGAAGCTATGAATCTCAGTCACAGATGTGGGCCTGGCCCGGTCACGGATAGCCTCAATCTTCACCGGATCCACCATAATGCCATACTGGGACACCACGTGGCCCAAGAATGCTACAGACTCAAGCCAAAACTCGCACTTTGAGAACTTGGCATAAAGCCGATGATCTCTCAAAGTCTGGAGCACTATCCTCAAATGCTGCTCATACTCACTCCGGCTCCGCGAGTATACTAATATATCGTTGATGAAGACTATAACAAATGAGTCAAGGTACGACCTGAATACACGAGTCATCAAGTCCATGAAGGAAGCAGGGTCATTAGTCAACCCAAAAGACATCACTAGGAACTTATAATGGCCGTAACGAGTCCTAAATGCGGTCTTAGGGATGTTCGCTGCCTTAATCCTCAACTGGTGGTAACCGAATCTTAGATCGATCTTAGAAAACACCTCGGCACCCTGAAGCTGTTCAAATAGGTCATCAATGTGAGGCATGGGGTAACGTTTCTTCACCGTCACCTTGTTCAGCTGCTTGTAATCAATACACATCCGCATAGTATTGTCCTTCTTCTTCACAAAGAGGACTGGGCACCCCAAGGCGATACGATAGGCCGAATGAATCTCTTACCCAAGAGATCTTGAAGCTGAACACTAAGCTCCTTGAGCTCTCTAGGGGCCATACGGTACGGTGAGATAAAAATAGGACGAGTACCCGGTTCCAAGTCAATCGCGAAATCAATATCACGATCTGGGGGTAGGCCAGGCAGGTCGGCAGGAAACACATCAACAAAGTCTCAGACTACAGGCAATGAATCAACTGTAGGGCGCTCCCTACTAACATCTCTAACATAAGCCAAGTAAGCCAAACATCCGCTAGCCACTAACCTCTGAGACAAAATGCAAGAAATCACCCCAACCGGCGTGCGACTACAAGAGCCCTGCCACACCACCGGTGGAATACCAGGCATGGCTAAGGTAACGGTCTTGACATAGAAATCCAAAACCGCTCGGTGAGGGGATAACCAGTACATGCCCAGAATCATGTCAAAATCCAACATATAGAAGATATACTAAATTTGATGTTTTATGTTGGGGTATTATAATAATTTAACATTTAAGTTGGATAGTTCTTTTTTGTAAGGTACTCCCTCAGTTTCAAATTAATTAAATTATTGAGGTGTTGCACGCCCTTTAAGAAAAGAAGATTAAGATATAAATTAGACATAATTTTTCATTTTTAACATTATTACTTATTGTCAAATTATGATTAAAATAACTAAATATTAATTAATAACTAATTTCAATACTAATTAATGAAGGGTAAAATTGGAAAAACAGTCTAAAAGTAGTTTTGTAAACTGAACAATTAAGTAAATTTGAAAAATGAAAAATTTCTCAACAATTCAATTAATTTGAAATGGAGGGAGTAGTATAGATATAGATAAAAAGTATAGATATGGATTTGTCTAATTTTAATATGACATGAAATTTTAAAAAATAAAAAAAGACTTTTAATTTAAGGATATGTAAAATATATAAAAGGGATAAGGCATAAGTACCCCCTAGACTATGACCGAAATCCCAGAGACACACCTAAACTTAACTAAGGTCCAATTACCCCCCTAATCTCATTTTTTTCGTATTTTTTTGCACCTTTTGTGCTGACGTGGGCCCTTCAACCACCCAAGTTGGTTGTGTTTGTACACACTCGCCCGCAAGGTGTGTTAATATTTTAATTTTATTTTTTATTTTTTAAATTAAAATTTGTAAAACGAATTTCATTTTTAAAAATAAATAAATAAATTTTTAATTTTTTCATATAAAAGATTCTTATTTTCTTTATCTTGTATTTAAATCAAGTTAATACACATTTTTTACCTTGTATCGAAACTTTTTTTTACCTACATTCATTGTTTTTTTCTCTTTTATTTTTCTACTGATTTTATTTTCTTTGTCTTTCATTTAGATTTGATTTCAAATTTAATTTAAAATGTCTTGTATTTAAAATAAGTTAATTTTTATCGGATATCAAAATAAGTGAAGAAAATCAATAAAACATAAAAAAATCAAAACATTAAAATTAAAGGACACTTTTCAATTATTTTTTTAAAGAAATATAAATAATTTTTTAAATAATTAAAAGTCAAAAGATAATAAATTAATTTAACAAAAGTTTAAAGTGAAAAGAAATTAAAATAAATATTTTACAAAGAAAAAGTAAAAATAATTAAATATATATAAGTTTTAATATCAATAAATATGTTTACTAACTAATTATAAAGTTACCAATCAAAAAATGACGTGTGTCCAATTTGTGCACTCATCACTTGCCTTCAAGAGAGTGTGCACACTCTCTATGCACTCTCTATGCCATATCAGCATTTGTGGTGTATTTATTCCATTTTAAATTAGTTTAGGGAGGTAATAGGACTCTAGGTTAGTTTAGGTATGCCTCTGGAATTTCGGTCATAGTCTAAGGGGGTACTTGTATCTTATCCCTAAATAAAAATGTCTTTTAACTTTGTGGTCTTAAAGAAGTGCCCCCACCCCCAAAGAAAGAGAACATTTTGTATTAAACTGAATAAAAATAAAAGTACAACAAATAAATTGGAAATGGAGGAGTACCAATTAAATCTATTTGGACTCTTCAAACAAGTTTTTGATCAAATCTTTTTTCTCCAGTAGTTTGAGACTTACACAATTTGAACACCAAGTTGTAGTTTGTGCAATAGAAAATCATTAGACTTCTTATCAAGTAGAACTTGCTGCAAAAGTATATTTATGGCTATGAAAATTAGTACATATTAATTATCTAGATTGTCTTCTTGGTTAAAGTTGAGTAACTTCATTCTCCTTGTTGCATCAATTTTTGTTGATTTGTCTAGTTTATCCACAAAAAATATTATAATTGCATAATTGAACAACTCTCACAATCTTTCTTGTTTTAAGAAGAAGAATAGAAATCTCACAAAAAATTTAGTTTAAAAGTGTGGGAAAACCTCTCTATTTAGAGACAACAAATGGATATAGATTTGTCTAATTTTAATTTGACATGAAATTTCAAAAAGTAAAGAAGACTTTCAATTAAAGGATATGTAGAATATATAAAAATGTCTTTTAACTTTCTGGTCTTACAGATGCACCCCCTCCCCCACCCAAAAAAAAAAGAACACTCTATATTAAGCTGAATAAAAATAAAAGTACAACAAATAAATTGAAAACGGAGAAGGACCTATTAAATCTAATTTGAAATCTTCAAACAAATTTTTGATAAATCCCTTTTCTCCAACAGTTTGAGACTTACACGGATTGAACACCAAGTTGTCATTTGTGCAACAGAAAATCATTGAACTTCTTGTCAAGTAGAAGTTGCGGCATAAGAGTATTTATGGCTATGAAAATTACATACTAATTATCTAGATAGTTTTCTCATTTGAAGTTGAGTTATTCTATTCTCCTTGTTGCATCTATTTTTGTTGATCTGTCTAGTTTACCCAAAAAAAATATATTGTAATTGTATAATTGAACAACTTTCACAATCTTCCTTGTTTTAAGAAGAAGAATAGAGAACTTACAAAATTCGTAGTTTAAAAGTGTGAGAAAACCTCTCTATTTATAGACAACAAAGGATAGTATGAAAAGGTTCTTATCGTGCCTTATCAGATAAGTCACAACCCTTTAAGAAAATCACGACTTTTCGGAAATGTCATAACTCATCGAAAAAGTTACAACCCTTCGAAAAAGTCACTACCCATCAATGTGAGAAGGTGTCAGCTTTTAATATAATATATAACACATAAATAAATAAATATGGTATAAAATATAGAATATATACTAAATTGGGTGTTTTAAGTTGGGGGTATTATAGTAATTTAACATTCAAGTTAGGGAGTTCATGCTTTTTAGGTAGTATAGATAGATATAGATAGATAGATAGATAGATTTGTTCATTTATTTTTTTAATTTATTTTTTAAGATTTGATTTATACTCAATATTTGTTTCTAATACTTCCTTTTTTCTTTTTTCTCATTTATTTCTTTATTCATTTATTTTTTTCTCTACTTTTTATCGCTTTTTGATGCATTTTTGTTCATTTTCTAAGATGAATTTATTTTTATTCTTACACCATGATATAATTGATCCTCAAATTTTATTTTATATACTATTTTCTTCTTTTTATTTTTCCTTTTTTCTTATTTATTTTTTATTCGTTATTCCTACATTTATTTTTCTCTTTTTCCCTGTTTTTCTCTTTTACTGATTCCTTTTATTTTTTTGTTTCTTATATATTTTCTCTATATTTTTTTATTTCTTCATTTTATGTTCCTTTCTTTTTCTTTTCTCCTTTTCTTTTTTGATTATTTTTTATTATTTTTCTTCCTTTTTCATCCATTTTTTCTTAAATCATAATATTCTTTATTTTTTCACCACAATTCAATTTCATGTTTTTGATCATTCTATAGTTTGTTTTTATTTTTTCTCATTTCATTTTATTTTCTTTTCGTTTTTTTTTTGTTTATGTTTTGTTTTTCATTTGCTTTAATTTGTAATGATACTATCACTGTATATCTATACACTTTCATGGTATCATTGATGTATGCTTCAATACTTTGGTGAGACTTCCATGATATTATCACAGTATAACTATATACTAACATGGTATCACTTGATTTGTCCAGTCCGTAATGATACCACTACAGTATATCTACATACTTTCATTTGATATGTACTTCAATCCTTCAACGATACTTGCATGATACCATCATATACTACATGGTATCATTAAAGATTGTTTCATATAATTAGTAACACTCTTCAGATCATGTATGATACCATCACAGTATGTGAATCTACTGTCGTGGTAGCACTAAGGTTTCTTTCCTTCATTCATGTACAATCAATTCATGTTTCAAAAAATATCAACACAATTATATATATATATATATTAGTTAATTCATATACATGCTTACAATATATTTTTGTTTGCATATATAAAATTAATTATTCATTTTCAACTGAGTTATTTTTAAAGGGATTAAATAACTTAAAAGGAAATTTTACAACCGCGTGACGCGCGGATAAATTACCTAGTAATAATAAAGAAGGTGTTTCTTGACTTGTTTGGTACCAACATACGTAGGAGTGTGTACGAGAAAAAGAAAGAGTGTTAAACTATTTGACATGATAGAGAAAACTTACTTTGTTGTGACCACTAGATTTTCTTGGTACCTCTTAATTATACTTATGTGACACTTGTGAAACTCTCACTTAAAGTCAAGGTTAAAATAAATTTACCTTCATTATTTCATGTGTATTGTTTGGTGAGTTTTAGATCTAAAATTCAATGACATTTTTTTGTTGATCTAAAACTTGGCCCGAATGTTGTTGAGGTGAAATTTTGAGCAACACTGGACTTAAGAATGGATTGTAGGCTTTATTTGACTCGATTGTGCCTTTGAAGCCTACTAAATTACATATGATCCATAGAAATCCCCTTTTGAACCTAAAATCATTTTTTTTGAATATCCACAACTTTTCCTATATCTTTTTGAATGCATAAATGCACTGTCCCTTGGTCCCATACCCTTAAGCGTACTGTCAAAAGATCTATGCATTGCCAAAAATCTAAGTTGAGTGAAAAAACAAAAATATGAATATAGTGAATGTAAAAATAATAATTTCAAGGACTAAAGAAAAGTTATGAAAAAAACTCCAACAAAAGGAGGAAACTTATAAAAAGAAGAGAAGAAAGTCAAATAAATAATAATGCAACCAAGAAAACGAAGATCATGTGCAAAAATAGAAAAAAAATTATTGAGAGCATAATGCAATACTCAGGAAGGAAATAGTCACTTTGTCCCAAAGTAATATCATACCCATCCTAAGCCTACATTATAAACCAAAAAACAAGTCTTAATAGATTCTATTCTCAATGTTCTCACATTAGTGGATACTTACATGAGGGCCAAGCATATGGTATCTCAAGTTCATACATTGAACATCTTTCTGAATGTGAGTGACTTTCAAAACATCCTAAGATAAAAACCTTTTCATTGTGTGTGAATTAGGACTTTATTTATTGTCACGGCACTTGAAACATGAGGATATGAATAATTTTAATCCCTTGATTGATGTAAGATGAATAAATCTTGTCAGTACTGAAGTATGTTTGAGGTACCATCAAGAAGTAGTTAAGGGTGTGTCACGACCCGAAAAATTGAGTCACTATGACACCTATCATAATCCACCAGTAGGTAGGCTAACCCGTATTTCAGAATGACAAGTAATAGGTATATTGGTCGGATCAACAACCAACTAGAAAATGAGAGCAATATAACAGGGAACATAACAAAAATGAGAAATAACATCACATTTATATAAGTAGAGTACATGATCCAATCCCACAACCTGGTGGATGAAAGTACAAAGCCAATACAAGGGCACAAGTCCCAAAAGTGGACCAAAAGTATAGACTTATCTCGAATACAAAAGACTAGTCAAAACTATATATAGATGGTTAGGCATCATAGGCCGATTAAGCTTGTAAAGTAAAAACAATATGAAAAGTGAGAAAGTAAACGATGACAAGAGGTCATATGAACGATGGATAACGGAAAGTCTAACTACAAAGCTCACAAGTCCAGAAAAAATAGAGTAGTAAAGTAAAGCATATATCTATAACCTAACTAGACCCCCATAAGCTCAAAAGGTAGACTGTCTAATCGGAAAGTAAATATCCCAAACGGACCCCCATAAGCTCGATGAGTACACATAAGAGCTAACGGTAACACTTGCTATGACTAAAAGTAATCCAAAATTAAAATGGTTAACCTTGGACTCGAACCGTGGTGAAGACACCCTAAAGAACCCAATAGAACCACCATGCCAGGACTTAGACCTGAGTAATAGAAGTATGCCTAGACCTTAAACCGTGGCTAGTAAAGAACCGCCCAGACATCGAACCATGGCTAGTACCTTCTGAAGAACTTCAAAATCACATGCCCATCATCAAAAAAATAATACCGTAAAGCGAAACCAACTTCAAAATCACCAGGAACCCACTAAACTCGAATCCCAAGACCCAATAAAAAATAACCAACAGGAACACACCAGGGCCGAAACAAAAGGAAAGTTATGGATGAACGTTCACAAGAGCTGAGTTGTTGCATAGCAAAGGATTCATGCTCTCAGACCCAAGTCTTCCATATCAATCTACAGGGTTCAAGCCATCCGAATCACCGTCGTAGGATTTCTAAAGCATAACGGCTCCAAAACGCAAGTCTAAGGAAATAATTATCCCACCCCTAGACTAAGGCCAAGAACCATCCACCAACAATAAAACAACCATACAAATAGCTACAACATGGCATTCTATGACAACAAACACAAGGTAGACATGCTCAAATTCCCAAAATCTACCCAAAAAGGAGCTAAGGCATGAATTCTATCTGGTAACATGATATAAACTAGGAAAGGCACCCAAGACTAGTTTATCAACATAAATTTACCAACACAAACTCAATCTAAGATTGTTAAATTGTAGCCTACCTCAAAAGCTGACTTGGCGTGCTTTGAATCCACTATACCAGAGCTTTACCATTCAGAACCACCTCCGATTGTTGCCATGCTATGAATTTAATGATCACAATATCAATACAAATATTTAGATACCCAAAACAAAATAATTGAAGACGTGACCAACAATAAGTCAAAAATGACATTGTGGGACTCGCGTTGGGAGTCTCGACATTGACTCTTTCAATTAGTCTCATTCAGCTTAAGAAACTTGTGCCCTGAAAATGGGAAGAATCTAAGCCCCGAGTAGACCCAAAAAAAATCATGCGAATAAACTTCAAGAATTCAGCATTATAGAGGTAGGAGAGGTCCTTTGGGAAAAGAATTGACCCTTAAAGTTGGCCCACAATGCTATCCCAATGATCCCAACACAAAGCCTCGACAATTCCCAGTAAATAGCTTAAGAATCCTCTCTCCCAAGACCAGTTGAGTTCTCAAATTGAATAAATGATAAGATTTTCGGGGCTGGTCACTATTAAAAGGCCAGTTAAATTTCATCAATGAGCATGGGCCCTAGAACGAGATAGTCAACTGGGTTAGGTCAACTCTGGCCCTTCTCAATCAACGCGTGGCCAGGTCTATGAACACGAAAGGACAAGGACCCAACACTCAGTGAACATGGCACCAATATCGTGAACGTGCTGACCAAATCCCTTGGCCTCTATGAACGTAGATCAATGAGCGCGAATGCGAAGCATAAGACATGGTGCACCAGGAAAGGATGCACCAGCCCAAACTAGATTTGGCAAAATGCCATGACGGGGGCTCAGGATTCATTTGAAACCCTATCCCTGAAAATAAACTACGCTACCACACCAAATTCGATACTTTGGACTCAACATAGATGTCAAATCTTCCAACGGAGGTCATCTTGACAAAAAGTGGGTCTGATACCCTAACTCTATTTTAAGCCAAAATCCACAAGGTTACTCAGAATGAGCCCTAGAGTCTTTGGGCCGGCACCAGAGGTCTTTCTAGATAAAACTCGACGTTCTGGAGCTCACATAACTGTTAGAATTTCATTCAGAGGACATCTACATAATATTTTGACCAAAGTCAACAGTTCAATTTTCAAAAGCTCCAAAACACAAAAACTTATATAAAAACCAAACGAATGACCAGGTGACCAAACTCTCTATCTTAGTAAGTCATAAATGACTTGGGGTTGCTATAGGAAAGCTCTAAACATGGAATATAACACAATAATGAGAAAATGACTTAGAGGTCATTACTATATCCATTACAAAAAATACTTCTATCCTCGAAATAAAGAGTCAAAAAGTACCTTAAGGCTCAAAGAAGCGGGAAAATTGATCTCGCATCTCATGTTCAGTATCCCAGGTAGCCGCCTTGACTGGACGATGTCTCCACTAGACTTTAACAAAAGGAATGTCTCTCAAACACAACTACCTCACATCTCTTGCCAAAATAGGAACTAGCTTCTCCAAAAGGGTCAAATGATCATCCAACTGAACATAGTCATATATGAGCACATGAGACTCGTCAGGATCATACCACCAAAGCATAGAGACATGGAAAATTGAATGAGTAGTTGAAAATATAAGAGGCAAGGCCAATTCATAAGATTCATAACCAATAGTCGAAAGAATCTCAAATGGACTTCTATACCTGGGGCTAAGCTTACCCCACCTACCAAACATCATCACGCCCTTCATGGGTGAAATTCGAAGAAACAGCTGATCACCAACTCCGAATCTCAACGACCGAAGCCTATGGTCATCATAAATCTTATGCTTGGTTTGTGCTGACCTAAGCATGTCCTGAATCAGCCAAACTTTGTCAAAATTCGCTTACAGAAAATTAGTACCACGCGTCCTAGGCCTTGAAGAATCAAACCAACCAACCAACCAGAGAGAGAAAATACCTAGCATACAAGACCTCAAAAGGAGCCATCTGAATGCTCGAATGGTACCTATTGTTATATGCAAACTCTGTTAAGGCTAATTACTGGTCTGTCATGACCCAATTTCTCACGTCATGATGGCACCTACTACACCCAACCAGTAGGTAAGCCTAACCCTTAGCCCGAAGCCATAAACAACAGACTACCAAGCAGAAGTCAACAATAAGAGCATCAATATTACAAAAAGAGAATAAGGGTAATCAACTAAAATACAACACAAGGAACCATCCCTAGACCTGACATTAGTCAGAAGTTGATCATCTAATTCAAAAAAGAGTACAAGGCTTTTACAAATACAAAAAGTACAAACTGCCTATGAATGCAATATAAAGACTAAGCCTAGCCAAAATAGATTGAATCTGGTCACTTCGGAAGCTAGGATCTCACCCTAATCTCTGAAACTCCTCGCTGTTTCGCACGTCTCCAATTTAACAGTGATAACTTAAGTGCAATCTGCATGGGCAGAAGTTCTGTATATGTACAAAAAAGGTACTCATTAGGTAACGACCGACTGAGCTCAAAAGATAACACAAGCGTAAACAACAAGTAATAAAGAGAGTATAACACAAGGAACTAAACATGAGATACTAAAGTAAGCAAATAATAAAGAATAGAGAAAAAATACTAAGGGTAAGAAGCCGAGTAAATAACGCACCTGGAATGCAAGCCAATGCCCTATTCGCAAGCAACTACGACACAAAGTCAACTACCCAGGGTCGGGAGGACCCACAACCACGGGACTAAAGTCAAAGCCTATCAACTAACAATAAAATAATAACAAAGAACAAAATATAGTCAAACAATAAACTAACCTGACCCCCATAAGTCCAGAAGGTACGAACAACAAACATAACCCAACCGACTCCCATAAACCAGAGGGTACAAGCAACAAACACGTATATTGGTGATAGACAATGCATATGAATGTAGAGGATGCAATAGGACCATTAGTAACCATGTGTATAAACCTACCTTCCTGTCGTGCGGGTGAGGTAGGACCCATGCGCGAAACTCACTCATCAAGTACTATGGTACTCACGACCAGAGGGACTCATAGGGGATGCGGGTAGTCTGTATACACTTCCTAGGCCCGAATCCTGACCTTATAGTAAGTCGACTCTGTAGAGGATCGTAAGTAGCAAAAATCATGCAAGAAATGACACCAACGTGCCGATTAATCAAGTAAAACTAAGCACATTACAAATGCCTCTAACATCTCCAATAGGAAATGAGCGCGTCACAGATGCCTCATGATCTCAAAAACAGTAAATCAAGTCATTTGGGTGGTATGAGTCCCGTTAAAACCAGTTTAGTATAAAAGTCGAGTAAAATAGTATTTCGTAAAAAATGATAGATATGCCAATTCATAAACCAGGATCGTACCACAAAACCCATGAGAATGAGAAAATAGTGCAATGCATGCCATCACCAACATTCAAACAAGGAACTATAAGTCAAGAAAATATAAGGACAACCATACCACGCTAACAAGACGGAGTGTACTAATCTGGGATCTAAATGATTTTCGCATACGGCTTTGGGCCCAAGAATATAATTAGGCTTAATTAGAGTATAACATGTCAACTTCTAGACAACAAGCGATGGTACTAAAGAACACGTCTCAAATCAATAAAAGGGGAACCAGCTCAAGGGATGACACCCTAACCCAATCATACCGCTCCAAACCTAGATAGATCATAGCTAGGACCAACCCATAACTACAACGCGCCACCAAAGTCACAAGCACCAACGCATGGAGAACGACCCAACACAAGCCATACAAGGAGCAAATCAAAACTACAGGGTGGTAGAACACAATCTAAAGCATCTAAGGTCCAACTTAGTCTAAGGCCACAAAGCACCAATCCTAGGAAGGGTATCCAAGATCATCTACACCACAAAGTAAGCTACAAGCCTAGACTAAGGATCCGAACACCCACACTAAGCCCAAGGCTCCTACAGAATCAAGAAAAGATGGAATAACAAGAGCAAAGGTAGACACCCGACAAATACCATAAAAAATTACATGAAATCTATACTAGGAATCACCTAAGAATCTTAATCAAGAAATTAGACCGGAAGCCTACCTCAAAGCCGATCACGAGCGCTCTGAATCCACCGCACACGAGCTATATGCCTCTAAAACACCTACAGACACCGCCAAATTATCAAATTATCAAATTATCAATCATAATGTGATTACTGACGTTTAGACACTAAAATCACAACAATTGGAAACAAACCCAAAATTGAGTCAAAATAGAAATGTGGGACCCACACAACAAATCCCAAATTTGACTCTGTCAAAAGGTCCTAATGGACTAACTGGGTTTGTGTCCCAAAATAGGATCAATTTTGTGACCGAACCAGCCCAAACACACTCAAGAAAAAAAAACCATTAAAGAGATGAGGCAGCCCCTTTAGGGCAAGAATAACCTAAACCGAAGAGCCCCCAACCCTTTCCGATCACTTCAACACGTAGCCCCGATCACCACGGACATCTAAAACTTTTAATCGACTCAATCAGAGCTCCCGAGATCCCACGATAAAATTTGGAAAATTGGAAAATGGAGTGACTAGCGTCACTGTTCTTTATTAAAAGGCCACTGATTTGGCCATCGTGAACGTGACCTTTCTCACGCGAATGCAACCAGGCGAGCCTTAGGGCTACGACAACGTAGCTATCATCATGCAAACACGAGCAGCTGCCAAGACATCACAAACGTGGCCCAAAGCTCTACAAAGACAAAGGTTTGGCAACAACCCTCTGCGAATGCGTCCCTAAGCGCATGAACGCAAAGGGCTTACATGGCTGCTCCAACAACCAACATATCAGGTGATGTGCTTAGACCCAAATTCTATGACGGGGTGCCCGAGATTCGTTCAGAACCTTGTCCATGCAAATGAAACATGCTACCCCATCGAATTCGACGTGCTGGAGTTAATGGAACCATCAATAATTCAATTCGAGGTCATTTTGATGAAAAGTGGGTCCCACACCCAAGTTCTACTTTAAGCTAAAATCCACAAGAAGGCTCAAAATGAGATCAGAAGCTTAAGAACTACACAAACGGTCTTTCTAGACAAAGCTCCACATTTCAGAGACATATTCACACTAGAAGTCTTGGGGCTTGAATTAACAATGCCCTAGCCTAAAATAGCCCTTCTAGAGCTACTGAAGCCATCAAAATTGCATTCTAAGGCCGTCTTCCCGAAATTCTGACTGAAGTTAGCAGTTCAAGTTTCAAAGACTCCAAAATACAAAAACTTACATAAAATACAAACGAGCGACCCGGTGACTGAATATCAGTCCCAGCAAGTCATACATGACTCGGGGTCGCTGCATGAAAGCTCTAAGCACTTAAAAGATCAGAAAATAGAGAAAATGACATAAAGGGTCATTACAACATCTACTACTAAAAATACTTTCATTCGTTAAAGTAGAAGGATAACCACAACCTGAAGGCATGAAAATATTAGGATACCAGGTCTGTATGCTCTGTCTGACCCTCAGACACCCTTCCAGACCGAACAACACCATCACAATACTTTGGAAAAATCCTCAAATTCACTTCAAAACTGCAAAAACTCCTCCAAATCCATTTTGGGCTCCAACTCTTTTCCAACTGAATCGAAGCACCAGATTCATCTAAGAAAATCAATACCAAACCAAAACAACATAATAGAGCACCCGCAGGACCATGGTGGATGCAACCTAACTTCCAAATCGAAGGACTAACCTTATGCTCCGCCTCTAACATCTTCTAACAGTTTCGGTTCAAATTGGGTTCATGGGTTAGTCTTTGACTTGGTAATCACTCCTGATTAGAAGATTTTCCAAATTTTGGTTCGAAATTTCAGTTCTTAGTAGTTGATCTTGATGGAATGGTCTTAAGGAGGAGCTCACTTGGAGAGAAGAACACTGACTGGTAGGTCATAACTCAAGCTTTTGGTAACGTCAATTATTCTTTCTTCTTCTTCCTTATGTTCGAGGACGAACATGGTTTTTAGTGGTGGATAATGTAATGACCCGGAAAATCATTTCTGAATTTTTTATAAAATTACTGTTTCACTCCTTCCGATAGTTACCCCGAGTCATTCTTGATTATTCAGTGAAGTTGATTTGGGAATTTTGAACTATTTGATAATTATAGTTAGTTAATTGACGAATATCTATTAAATAATTAATTTAGTTGATCATAATAGGTCAAGTCTGAAATTTATTTAAAACCCTATACTATTTGGCCCATATATATATATATATATTAAAATAAGTTAGTAGAATTTGTCACTTTTAATACATAATTATTTATTTAAAAAAGAAATGGGAGTTAGGAACTTACCTGCGGCGACAAACTGCAAAGGACGGAGACGCTTCTCCAGGTAAGCCACATATGAGTTTAGAATATTGATTGTAGAATATTTAATTGTTCATTATTTAATTATATGTTAGTGGGAAATAAGTGTCAATTTTATTTTGGTGTGAGGTTTGATTTTGCACTTAAATGGAGCAAATTAATTGCTCCAGTGCAGCGTGACTTTTTTATTTTTTTTGGATTAAAGAGGTTGTATTTTGGTGGTTAGTAATTTTAGTTTGTGCCATTATATAATAATATAGTGATATTGTCAGGGTTGAATTAATAAACATCATAGATTAATTACGGTACTAGTTTTGGTGCCAGTAGGTTTGGATAAAGTTGATTGTTACTGATGATTGGATAATGATTATGAGTGTAAATTAGGTGCATATTATGTATTTTAAAGTTAGACCTACATCGGTAAACCAAGTTTTCTCAAAGTTTACTGAAATGCTAATTTGATCGTGGGTTTATATTTATGTATTTATTACTATTATTATTAAACTTTCTTATGATCACCATATTATGATTCAAGTTTTGATATATTGATATATGTAAGTAAATATTATGTGTATGGTATTATATGAATATCATTAAATTGATGATATATTGAGAAATTGAAATTTAACCCTAGACTTGAAATTTGGAGAAAATTGAAGAGTTGACATGTTAATTGACATCAATATTTAGTAATTTGATTATAGGTTTGAGTGAGTTTTTTGGTCTAGACTAGACACATAGTAATATGAGTGTTGTTAGTTTTGAAATCTTATTGTAATTATTTAATTGAATAGATTGCATTGATTTGGAAACCCAACGAAAGGGGAAGACTTAAATCTCGGAGTGATTGTTCGATTATTTGAGCCAAGTGGATTTCTAAACCCTTGTTAAGTGTATAGAATCATGTATTTCCTTGTATTATGTGTTTGGGAGTAATGATACTTGGTGATGGATTGACTTGTCCATATTGAATGATTCTAATGTTGAAAAAGGGGGTGATAAAATGCAATGTGATTAATTATGTGATTAATTATTGGTGTGTGATATGTTGAGAATGGTTTGAAAGACTTATTGATTCATTGTTGATGTTGTATCACGTAGGGATGTGTATCGGTCAGTTCGGTTCGATTTTAAAGTTTATCGGTTTGGCTTATTGGTTGTCGGTTTGTAGAGATGCTAAACCGTTATAGAACCATTAAGATATTGACTTATCAATTATTGGTTTATCGATTTTTGATCGTTATCAGTTCAACCATTAAGATTTGACACAAAAAACGTTGAAAATCACTTAGAAACAAGGTGACAAACCAAATAAACCATGCACATGAGTTCATAACTTACATCTTGCTCAAAAGCAAATACCTTTACGTTGTAGAATAACCAAGTGTTTGAGACAACCAAAAATAAAAGTAGAAAACCAAACTCTAAGTCAAGGACTTTATATACAAAATGGTATAAATATAATTATTTAATTTACTATCGGGTTATCGGTTAACCCATTAAGAAAAAACCTCAAACCGTTAAGAACCGATAACCCGATAACAAAAAAAAATCAAAACTATTATCAAAACCGCTAAATCAATAACCCAATATTGATAAACCAATAACTTTTTTTCGGTTCGGGTTATCGGTTTTGGTTTGATTTTGAACAGCCCTAGTATCACGATTGTGTTGTTGTGAATTGTGCATTGTTATGAAAATGGTCATCTCCTCATTAATTGTATGAACATGTCATTTGAGATTTGTATTTCCTTTCAATTTTTGTTATAACACATTAGAGGCTTGTACACGTGACAACCATATTTTGGGGGCATATTTAAGTCGATTATGAATTTCCGCATTATATTAAAGTATTAGACTTTTTATTCTCTCTTTACTTCTGAATTTATTGTATTAATTGGGTTTTAGGCTGACTTGTCTTGGTGAGATAAAACAAGTGTCATCACATCCCTTTTTGTATCGTGACACAAAATTTCTTAGTTTCAAAGACTAAGACATATTTTATTTTGGGAAAATGGTTCAAACCACACTCCAACTACAGTCGAAAATTTCTATTACAAATCCTAACTTTGAGGGTGTCTTATGAACCCTAGATTATTTTTAGTGTATTATTAAATGTATTATACGCTTGGATGAACGAGCAAGTGACCACACGTAAAGTGAGTGCATCAGGGTAAAATTAAAGAAAAATGGACCAATCTCCATTTTCCACATGGAAGTCCACATTATTTTATTTTTTCATTAAATACACTAAATTTAGATATCAATTTCATTTACTTTTTTATAAGAAATATATACACATGTCAATTGGTAGTTGGATATTTCTTATTAAGTTAAACTTAATTATTAATTATCGTTATAACTTAAATGCCAACATTTTTATTTTATTTTATTTTTTACTTTCTTCTTCGTTGAGATTCAGCCATAGCGGAAGAGTTGTGCCGACGCCGGCAACGAATCACTAGCAAGAACTCTTTGCAGTAGAATCACCACCACGTTACCACATACCTCCCTCAGCTGTAACAACTACCATTACCACCAGAATCGCAAGCTCCACCACTATCAATTTTTGATGGTGAAAATGCAAAGCATCACCACTACACCACTATTCATCAAAATATTTCCTCCATCACTATCAAGATGACAAAGAAGACCATACACATTCCAACTTTCTGGAGGCCTATGACACGTCTGAACTAATTTAAAACAGAATATATACCCATTTAATGTGTCATACCCATATATGTATTAAGGGGTGATATGCACGCATCGCCACGTGTATATTTCATGTTTTTAAATTATTTTATTTATCTTAATCTTTCTTCTTTTTCTTTTAGTTATCAATTTTTTTTTACTTTTCTTGAATTTTGAAATTAGTTGTCCTTATGTCTTCTTCTAAAGATATTCTTCCTTTTGCGTCACACCAATTCAGATGAGCTTTCTTCTTTTCTTGAGTCCTTTACAATATCATTTCTTTTTGTCTTATCTTAATCTATTACACTAGTTTTTATTCAAATTCATCTAGAAATTTTAGTAATTCCCCATAAGAGAAACGGGTCTTCCTTTTAGCGAGTTATGAATTTTTTCCGACAATAATTTTTTATTATCTTTCTTAGGATTTGAAATTTTATGGTCTTCTTTGTCATCTTGATAGTGATGGAGGAAATATTTTGATGAATAGTGGTGTAGTGGTTAAATGGGTATATATTCTGTTTTAAATTAGTTCAGATGTGTCATAGGCCTTCAGAAAGTTGGAATGTGTAACAACGATTTTGTCTATAGTTGAAGTGTGTTTTAAACATTTTCCCCTTTATTTTTATTTTATAAAAAATAGAAAGAAAGAAGAATCACTCGCATATCTTCATAGGGCACAAAATCCTTTGATCTATAGCACATAAAAAAAATACTCGCATAAAAAATAATTCATATGATGTACAATCTATATATGTGTCCAAGAAATAGACAATTTATACGATTCATGACTTACAAATAACTAGCCTATAACATGTGGGCATATTAAGTCATGAATCACATAATCATGTAAGTTTCTATCTTACGATACATGAAACATATCAATAACTGGTATAGATAATGTATAATTCATTAATCTCAATATGTCACTTAGCATGTAGACTAGTGAACATATGAAAACAATACCATGTGTACTCTCACATCATAAAACACAGCGCGTATAATCTTACAAATTGATGTATTGTAACATATTTATATATTGATTTTTTAAAGATTACTCTTCCAGGCACTTCCAATATCATGGTGAACTACAAAACATCCAATGGGGTCATTTTATTCACAGTTTATAATCTACAACATATCTAGCATGTAGGTCCATATATAAAATATAGGCATTTCCTATACATAACTCGCGATATTTAAAAAGTTGGTCTGTTGTAATACATTTATAATGAAAAAATTACTTACAATACAATTATTTTAAAATAAACTATCTTAAAAATACTCACAACCCGAAAACTCAAGTCATGATGACACCTACTAAAACCCACTAGTAGGTAAGGAAACCTGTAACCCGGAATGACAAGTAATGGGTGTAAGGGTAGAATATCAACAAAACTCAATAGAGGAACAATTTAACAACTTAACAGGAGAATGATCGGATGCAATATAAACATATATAGACAAAACAAATGATCTAACCCAAAACCTGGTGGTCATAAGTGCAGAGCTACTACAAAAAAAGATAATACAATTCCTAAAAGTGGCTCAAAATACAAAACTGTGTCTCAAAATACAAAAGACTAAATAAACTATACAGAAGGAGACATGTATGATCTAGAATTCCATGAGCTCACCCTTGCCTCAGAATCCTACTACAACTGGCTCGAAATCAATGCTGAGAGGTGGTGATCGGACCTGCATCACGAAAGAAGATGTAAAGTGTAGTAAGATTACCAAAGCAACATGTACTCAGTAGGCATCATAGGCCGATGAAACTAAAAAAAGTAAAGGCAATATGAGCAGTGAGAATAAAACAAAATAGAGGTCAAATGAGCGGAAGTATTACAGGAATGCAGACGAGTGCAGAAAAGAATGAAAACAAAAGCAAGTAACTAACTAAAGCCTAAGTGAAACCCATGAGTCTAAAAGGTACACTCGTGTGCACGTTTAAGTAAGAACCCGAATGGGCCCCTATAAACATGACATATGCATAGAAGAACTATAGCTATTGAGAACGGAACTCGGTGAATCTAGAGTTGGAGAGTGTATATCCCGGACCATGAACTGCATATAGGACTCCCAAAATAACCAATAGAATTAAGTTGAAAGATATCAACTCCGTAGAGGATAATAAGCCCGAATCAGGGATTGTGGCTAAAGGTCAGATGTCCCATCCTTGAATCTGCGACTAAAGTAGAGCATCATGAAAAGACCTTGAATCTACGACCGAATGATCTGCCCAAAAGAATCTCATGTCAAATGATCATAACAAGGAAACCATTGAATGACGTCCACTCCAAAGTAATCAATACAACATTCCAAGCCCGAAGCAAATCTAATCCCAATTCATCGGACGAAGCCTATAATCAGAACTGAGAATCACTAGGGCCATAGAAAAAATGAGTTATGGATAAAAGGCCATTAGAGCTGAGTTACCACCTAACTAAGGCCCATTCTATTAGACCTAAGTTTGCTACATCAGTCTACATGGATCTAAACCATCAGAAGCAATGCTAGAGCAATTCTAAGGCCTATTGGCTCCAAAAATACAAGTCTAAGGTAATCACTATCTACACCTAGGATAAGGACAAATATGCTTTGAATAATAATAAAAAACAAGTACAACACAAGCCTGGAGGTAAAAATGATCACAAAATGAGCAAACAACATGCTAACTATCCCGAAAAACCCGAAATAAAGCCTAAACCATGATTTCTGATAAACTAAGCATGATCAACTAGAAAACCAACCCAAATTCTAAATAATCAACATGAATTTACATTTGTGAGCTTAATACAAAGACAAAGAAGCCATAGCCTACCACAATGCAGACCGAGGGTACTCCAAAATTACAATTTCAGAGCTTTTCCCTTCTGAATGGTCTCTGAATGCTGTCCCGCTATCAAAAACATAACCACAATGTCAATACGAATGTTTGACACCAAAAACAGAACAATTGAAGACATACCCAAAATTGAGTCAAAACAAAAATGTGGAACTCGCACTAGGAATTTTAAAATTGACTCTACCAAAGTTCCAAATTATCTTAGTGAGCTGGTGCACCAAAATGAGACACAATTTGAGGCTCAGAAAGTAGAAAATCAACAAATGCAATCAATTAATTCACCAAATTAACACAAGGAAGAGGGATGGGAAGCCCCTTTTGGGATGAAAAATACCTTCGTACGTTGCTCCTCGAAGGTCCCTAATCACTTCTACACATAGCCCTAAACAATACGGATGCAATGCAACTGGAGTCACACGATTTGTAGGTGTCTAACTCCCAAAATTGTGTTTATCAACTTGGAATTAAGGAGCTGATCGTGTTTGGTCTTTATTTAAAACACCAGAGAAAAGAGACCTTTGTGAATGTGATGCCAAGCCCATGAACGGGGAGGGTCAACTCCTTGACCTCTTTGAACGCGGCCCAATGCCCGCAACTATGGAAGGCAAAACTCTAGGCCTTCGCGAATGCAGCTAAATCCTTGTGAATGCGGAGACCAATTCCATTGGCCTCTACAAATGCGACCACATGACTGCGAACATGAAGGGTAAAATTAGCCTGCAGTAGTTGATGCACAACCGTGGTTTTGGCCAACTCCAAAATCCCCGATGGGGTGCTCGAGATTCGATCGAAACCCTCTACACACAAATAAAATATGCTACACCTCCAAATTTGGCATTCCAGACTCAATAGAACTGTCAAAACTTCCAACGAAGGTCATCATGACAAAAATTGGGTCCCATACTCAAACTCCATTTTATATCAAATTCTACAAAAGGCTCAACATTAGCCTAGAAGCCTACGGATCCACACCAAGGGTCCATCTAGACCAAACTCGACGTTCTGGAGCTAACAAAATTGTTAGAATTTTATTTTGTGGCCATCTTCCTGAACTTTTGACCAAATTCACTGTTCAAGTTTCAAAAGCTTCAAAACATAGAAACTAGCACATAGTCCAAACAAATGACCACGTTACCGACCTTTTCATCCCAACAAGTCATAAATGACTTGAGATAATTATAGGAATGTTTAAAAGGATGAAAAGAAGGCAATAACACATGAATGACCTAAAGGGTCATAACTAATTTAGAGAAGGAAAATGGCATAGACCTAGTAACTTATGAAACAAACGACAAGTAATAGTTAACATGTAAAACATGTAACACACATAATCTCATAAACAAATAACAATAGTCGATGCACATATGAACTCATATTAACTCTGTTCACTGGATAACTAGTACCTATGTAAATTATGCAATATTTCCTTTAGCTCTAAGAAAAGTCGTAGCCTTACTGAGAATTTCATTTCACACAAACATATATATATATATATATATATATATATATATACATAATTTAAATAACATTTTTTCTGTATTTGAAAAGCAATCACTCGCTTTTCCTATAACAATTAACTGCCACTATTCCTCTGTTATTTTGAGTATTTAACTTATGTATAACCCTTCAATAACCTTTTAGTCAAACCTTAAATCATGTAGCAATCTCCCTTAACCTTAGAAGAACTAAATAAGATAAATCCTTACTTATACATCCTCATAAAATAATTGAAGATAATTACTCAAAAACTTAGTCTTATAGAAGGACTATCATAAGTCCTGATCTAGTCGGGGTATTCGAAGACACACATTATCTAAAAGTCACCCATGTGACTAGGGGTCATAAGCTAAAAACTGCCTCCTTTGCAAAACTAGCATTTGACCTTTGGCCTAATATAAGATCACCTTTAATAAACCGAATTTAGATGACATTAAGCAGAGCGTGAATTAGAAGTAACTTAATATGCTTAGCTCTATCGCACAATCTAACTAATGAAAGAATAGTAACTACCTTTAAATGCCTGGTAGCCTCTCGATTATAAGTGTGATGCATAACACACTCATAAGCAAGATTTTACTATACACAACTTGTGGACTCCTTGGGATACAACCTACTCTAATACCAAGTTTGTCATTCCCCAAACTAGGGGAGGCGTAATGAGCACTCCATTTCTTATTCGATCAAGGTAGCCATTGAAACATAATGGAAAAGAGACAACGAGGGCAGACAAGGCCTTCACAATTAACTACTGAAATAAGATAACTGGACTGATGAGGTCACAATAACATTAATGACAAAATGAAAGGGCTGGCAAGACAAACTTAATTGATAAATAACTAGAATGATGACAAGGTTGCAACTGAAATCATATTTATAATAAGTCAACGACACTGAAACTGAAAGCTGTGAAGACCTAACAAATTATGTCCATAAGTCTCTATGAATAATGCGACTCAATTATTCAGGAAATTCCCCCCAATGATACCAACAATTATATACAAAAATCAAGTATGCAAAACCTACAGGCAACCAACAACTCCAAGAAGAATGAAGCTTATCAATTCTCAACTGAGACAACACCTATATTACAAAGGACAATCAGGACCTCTGTCTGAATTTGCAACATAAAATGTAGCGTCCCCAGGCAATGGAACATTAGTACGAATGAAAATGTACTTGTATGTATGGTGAAAAGTGAAATCATAAAGAGATGTAATAAAAAGGGTGATAGAGATAACACCTAAAACTGAAACTCTGATAGCCTCCACGACCAACCTATGACCTCATATTACTCAAATATACGTTGTATCCTCATGTAATAATATGTTGTGAATACATATACATATGAAAATTGACATGTATAACATACCCAAAAATATTCTTGCAATGGCATTCCTTTCGACTAGCTAATCGGTATCATATTTGCCAACCTATTCCATGTGTACAATATACATAGTTGTCTGAAAAAAATAGTCCCCTTCTCTCCGCTTAACTCATAGTAAATTCGTAACATGCCATGATATGAAATCTGAATGCATATAGTTGGCCATAACAAGATATTAACTAATCTTGGCTCTGTAGTTTTGTAACAACCCAACTTCTGAGGTCATGATAACACCTACTACGCTGCCTTAGCGGCCAAGGGCTCACTTTAGAGGTAGCTGGCTGATGAGTGGTAGATTTGCACTCATTTGAGGTATATTTAGCTTAATATTTAGTGTCCTCAATGCCTAATTTTGTCCTATTCTGATGTTATATTGATGATTTATAGCTATGAAGGCAAAGGGACAAGGCAATGAGTGATATTTGAAAGAAGGGCCAAAAATGTAAAAATATGTGTAAAACTATACATTGTTGATCGCCAAACGAGAAGGTCAGATCGCCTAATGAGCATAACCTCGCCAAAATCACAGTGAAAAGCACTTTTGTTTGTCAAACTAGGTCGACGAACTCCATTAAAGAAGGCGATGCACCAAATGAGAAAGACGGCCTTGCTGAACATCGTAAAAAATGACAACGTGAAAAGAAAGATTGAATACTCGAAAGGCAAACAAAAATGGTACTCAACGATTGACCGATTGTGAAAGACTGACTCAAATGAGTTTGCCAACTGAGGGGCAAGCACCTAAAGCCTAGATCATGAAAAGGCGAGTTGAGGAGCAAAAGGCGATTCACCAAATGAGTTTGGCGGGTCTGATTAATGTCACTGATTGAGTCGCATATTGGATTTTGGGCCTAATTTTGGGAAATAATAAATAGCCCAAAGGAGAGAGAATATAATATCGAATTGGAGTAGGGTTCTGAAGAGAGAAATATTTTGAGTTTTTAGAGAGAGAACACTTTACCTTTGTGAACAACACTTTCTAGCTTTTGGGGTTTTTCAACTTTTGTGCTTGAAATTGACAAATTGAAGTTGAATCCAAAGTGGATTTACTTGTAGTTGCTTAATTTAATGTTACTCATGGCTGCTTTCATGAAAGGTATAATCTCTCTACTTTTTGTGATGGGTGGCTAAAATTTCATGTTACCCAAGTGTTTTTTCATGGAAGGTATAATTTCATGTTACCCATTGCTTAATTTTATGTTACCTATAAATTTTGTCTAATTAGCATGGGGTTAATTTATGGGTTAAGGTTGCAAACTTTATTCCTACTTCCAATCTTCGGTCGATGCTCGAAAGAGATTGATTGGATTGGGTAATTAGTGCAATACTTGCAATTTATGTTTGATGTCTGTAACTTGATTGAAAATAGAGGTTATAGGTCAGATCTATTTGCCCTATTTCTGCATCGAAAGAGAGAATGTAGTAATGTATTGGGTTGTTTAGATTGGTAATTAGATGAGATCAAAAAGAGATTCTAGGCATAGATGCTTTGAGATCGAAAAATGATTAGCATCAATGAAGATGACTTAGCCTATTCATGAATGTTCACCACTATAGAGTAGTACAATTAACCCTATGCGACATCAATTTCCAATCCCCGCACCCCTAGATTTCTTGTTTATTCTTGCATTCTTCAAAATCTTAGTTTAATTGTGATAATTGATAACAAAATATTTTTATCAAATTGGTGGAATTATCCACCCACTTGATCCTACTACTACAAATGGGCAATTTTACAATCTAAATTTCTTGATAGAAATTCCCTATGATATATCATTCCCTGTGGGATTTGACCTCGACTCTTCGTTGGGTTCTTATGAATACGACCGATGTCCTTTTTAATTGATTTTAAGGAGAAAATTTGAGCATTATCACTAGCCTACATGGAAAGCCACATTAGCGGCTATGCATCACTTTTGCGGTGCTGTTTAAGCGGCCAAAGTGACCACTTTTGCAGTACATGCAGGTTGTTATACCCGATTTTGAAGCTCTTTTCTTTTGAATTGTTCTTTTTGGAGATTTGAGAGCTCATTTATATAAATATTTATCTTGTGGGGATTGGTCAAGAGTTTTGTTGACTCATTGTTTGCACATTTAACCTATAAGTCCCTTCCATCTCCTCTCCTCTTTAGGCTCTAATGATAAATTTTTCTCCCTTCTTGCATAATCTATTCTAGCTAGTTGTTCAGATCAAATTATGCCCATTTTTTAGGCACAAGTCCTTTGATCTAAATTGGATAATTTGACAGAGTCAATTTCAGGATTTCCAACACGGGTCCCATAATTCTATTTTTAACTCATTTTGAGTCCATCTCCAATTGTGTCAATTGTGGTGCCTAAATTTTCATATTGGCGTTTTGATCAACATTATGATAGTGTGGTAGTCATCAGAGTTGATTCAAGAGGGGAAACGTCATATGCAATGGATTTGGAGTGTGCATGATCAAATTCGAGATATTCTACTATCTATTTTTCTTGACTGTGCTCTATCAGATAATGTTTGGTATGAATCACATGTAAATTTGGAATGTATTTGTAATGTTTAGGTCTCCTTTCCTTTTGCTCCATTTTCTTGATTCCCGCAGGAGTTTTTTACTAGACTTGGGTGGCGTGATCCTTAACTTAGGCTAGTAGCGCCTTGCTGTTATCGTAGTTTGTGTAGTAATCCTATTTAGAGTTGATATTTGATGACTTAGTCTAGTTTGTGACTTGGATACTTTAGAATACGTTTTAGTGGTCCCTTTAGCTGTTTGTTTCCCCTAAAAGGGATTGCTTCGATTTTGTACCCTTTATTAGGGCTTGAACCCTTAGTTACTTTCCATATCTATAGGTTGGCATTAGTCTTGCTCAGTTTTGTATTGAGTAGTGTATTCGGGGAAAGGCATCGATCCTTGAGATTTTTTCCCCTTGTAATTATTGGACTCGTCTTTGATGCCTTTTTTTATTTAGTATTGGTGAGTATGTTTGCATTATTGGGACCGAGGCCTTGGTCGAGGACTAGCTGGACTCCAGGTTGGTCTTTCTGTTCTCTAGGAGTAAGGTTCTTTCAGTTATACACTTTAGGTTGTGTGGTTTCTATTATTTGGATGCTGGTGATGCCATGCATTGCATTGATACTTATTTGTCATGCATTTTATGTTACGATCCCAGTTCATGCATTGGACTTTCACGACTATTTTTTAGAAAGACTATTTTCACACTTTTTCTCATTGAAATTGGGTTTTGACGGGAGTCGTACTACTTGAATCATTTTGATAAATGGATTTTTGATATAAAGTAGCATCATGGATGTGCTTACTTTTTACCTGATGGATCGGGGATATTGTCGACCCTTTTTCTACTAAATGGCTGCATGTATCTTCATTTTATGGATCATTAAGATAGACAACTTTGTGACTATTCTCACTAATGCATTAAAGACAATTTTTAGGTCTGGCCGAACTACTATCAGCTGTAGTTTGAGGTCTGGACTCACCACTAATACTTGGATTATTTGCTCATGCATTATTACCTTATTACTCAGTCACATGGTTTTTTGCTCGCTGGCACTATTGGATTTTGGTTACACAACTTACATTCATAACCATAGCCTATCACTAGTATAATTTCTTATTGTTTGCACCCATCAGTCTTATGGGGGGGGGTTGGGTTATGTTTGATGTAAACACCTTTCTGGCTTATGAGGGTTCGATTAGGTTATTTTTTGATTAATTGTGTATATTGTGTTGATTTGGTTGCTATTTATATAAATGGTTTGCACATGTCCTTTACTTGGTGCTCTTGGCCTCAGTTGTTGTTAGATTGACTCCTATTGCATGGTTATGCTGAGTAGCGGTGTTTACCATGGGGTTATATTTGGTTAGTTGGCATCTGTTGTAGGTTTTCTTATGATTAGGATGTTGGAAAAGTGCCTCCAGGTATGTTATCTTTTCTTGGTCTCTTGTTCACAATATTCTATTCCTTTGTATCTGTTCACGTGATACTATGTAATATCTCTTGTTTAGTTGCTTGCGCGATACTTTCCTTATTTACCTATTGTTTATACTTCCATTGTTCTTGGAGCTCAGTCGACCTATGTCTACTAAGTACCGTTTGTTAGTACTCATACTACACTTTTGCACACTGTAAATCGTAGTACAATTTCTCTCCATTGATTTGGATCTCGTGCAGAGCAATTTTTTGAATTTGGAGACTGGGTGAGCTCCTGACGTTTAGAGTTGCCGATATCTCTATTTTTGGGCTAGGACTAGTGTTTATTTTTCTTTTAGAGACAATCTGTATATATTTGTATTTGTATAGCCTTGAACTCCTGTTTTATTAGAAGCTCGACTACAGACTGATGCCTGGTGTTGGGGTTGTTGTATGTATATATCTATTCATTTCTTCTTCTTCTATTATGATATTGTGCCCGATTCCCCTTATATTTTCTTCTGCGTGATAGCCCGTTACTCCTGGTTTTGGTCAATGCGCCCGTCTTACCTACCGGTAGGATGTAGTAGGTGCCATCATGACCTAAGAAATTAGGTTGTGACAAGAACCCTTCTTCTCATGATCTAGTAATTACTTTCATATTACATGTAAACGAATCATAGAACATAATAGGCTTTTAGAATAACACTTAACTTGATTTTAGAAAGGTAACTTAAACCCAAGGATGTTCATAAAAAGCTTAAGTACTGTATTGACCCTCGGGGTCATTTCTATGTTTTATGTGTGCTTTTACTATTTTGCTCCTTCCCGTAGCCTTCTTTTGGCTTGTGTTTGGTGCTGGGTTAGGTGGCATACTCCCCGTGGTGTTCAGTTGAGTTTGGTGCAAGTTTTTAGTTTTGGAAGCTTAATGCTTGAAAGAGTTGACTTTAGTCAACATCCACAAATTCTGACATCAGATCGGAATTCTCTCAATTCCGTCAACTCTGAAAGGGTCTTTTTGATCTAATGAGATGATTGGTTTTGGTTTTTAAGCTTTCGTTTGGAGTTGGTACAGTTAGGCGTTTTAGCTTTTGAGTGTAGCCAGATGTTTGACTTGGGCCAACTTTTTCAGTAAACGTGCTTGAAATCAAATTCTATTAATGCGGTTAGCTCCAGAATGTGGATTTTGTTCTAGAGCAACCTTTGGTTTGGTTCCCTAGGGTATTGGGTGAGTTTTAAACTTTACAGTGGTTCGTATTGTTTCTTTCTTAAAGTGTTGACTTGGTCAACTTTTTGACGAAACAACCTCGGATGTCTGTTTCGACAATTCCGTTGAGTCTAGAACATCGCTTCCAAGTTTTTCAACTTTTGGTTTGCATCATTTGGACTCCGAATGAATTTCGAGGGCTTGTTAAATATTTTTGGACACTTAGCCTTTTTGCTGAAAAATCTGATATCTGGTGCGTTGGCTTAAGAAAACCTTTGATCACTTAAGCGATGTTGGCTTTAGAGAACAACATCTAAGGGGCATGGGTCACTTAAGTGACCAACCCTTGGCTTTTGCGAAGGTCATTTAAGGACCAAGGGGCCGCTTAAGCGAAGGGCGCCTCTTAGGCAGGGTTCGCTTTTGTGAACCCTCATGACGCTTAAGCAATGTCCGCTTAAGCAAAAAAAATTCTGCTTTTGGGAAGATCTCTGGTATTAAAATCCCTTTCTCCTTCTTTATTTAAAAAAGAAAGCCCAACTCATTGAGAGCTCGGCCTTGGGAGATTTGGAGCTATTCTTGGTCAATTTCTTTGCTTCATAATTGATTCTCTTCCTTTCCCTCTCCTCTACGCTTTAACGTCTTTAATTTCGCATTTCAAATTCGTTTCCAACTTCAAATTCCCTAGTTTTCAAGTGTTAAAATGTGGTAATTTGGCCATTTGAGGTCCGAATGGAATCCCATTTTTGCCTATATTTCAGGCATGCAATCCTAATTCTATGGAGGATAGTTTGGTGGTTTTGTTTTTGTAATTCTGTTGCTTTGATTTGGGGGTTGATTTTTGACCCAATGTGGGTTTGAAATTTAGGTTAGTGATATGGGTATCATTAGATCCGTATTAACTTGCTCTTTGTGTTCTTGATAGCTTGGCAATGATATGAGGCTCTCCGGAAGGGAAAAACACCCGAGTTATAGTTCGTGTGCAGTTTTCAGCCTTGAGGTAGGTTATGACTTCCTTTTCATAGACTTGGCTTAGCTAGATTAAGTTTATTTGGTTAGTATTGCATGATTTAGGTTGAAACCTTAGGTTGGGTTGAGCTTTATTGATCCTTATATTGTTATGGCCATAGGTTGGGTTGTTTAGCTTAAGTTTTAATCAGAGGAGCCTTAGTTTAGGTGATCATTGTGTGAGTAGTATCCTTTGACTTAGCTTCTAGGTGGCATGAAACTTAGGATTGTATTGTGTTTGATTGATGGTATGGATCCTTGAGTATGATTTTTGGATGCTTAGTACTCTTGTTGTGTGATGGGTATTCTTCTCGATTTTGTGTATATGACATGACTTGGTTTGGATAATTCTTTTGAGGAGTTTCTACTTGAATGGTTTTTGGGCGAAAAATGACTTGGTTTGTGAAAAGGAAATTAACCTTAAAGAGTTGAAAGTCCTTGAGACCCGTTTGGCTTAAGAGTGGTAAAATGGCCCTTTACTAGATTTATCGTACCTTTCAACTGCTTTTACTCTGAGGAGCTCGAGGTATCTTTCAGGTGGCCCATTGGCTTAGGCTGGAGCTACAGTCTATCATTTTAGTTTTACATTATTGATAAGATCGAAGATCACCCCGGGCAGCCCGTTCATACATATATCCGGGTTATTGGTAAGCTCGACGTACCATTGCAGGTGGCCCGTGGATACATCTATGCAGGTTATTGGCTTACCATTAAGCTTGAGGTGCCATTCCAGGTAGCTCAATGTTTCTTTCGGGCTAAGGTTCTTCTCTTTATTGGAGTTTTACATTGTATCATTGCATGATTTTGCCTTTGAGTGTGTTGATTGTATGGTTTTGTGTGTAACTTGTGACTGAATCTTTATATTATCTGCTAGTTCTCTATTGTATTCTTGTTATGCCTTAGCTTTCCCTTTACTTGCTAGTATAACCGTGCTTCTTATATATTTGATCTTTGTGAGCTCGATCGACCTTTGATGCCTAGAGAGTACCCTATGTTTTGGTACTCATACTGCACTTATACATTATTTTCTGATGCAGCTCCTAGTTCCAGCCATCCTCAATGAGCGTTTGGATCTCCCGTGGCTCTCAAAAACTTGGATTGATGTGAGATCCTGGCGTTCAGAGACTTGTTGTTGTCCTTTTGTATGGACTCTCCTGTTGTATTTTGGATTGTTCAGTTCTCTTTATGTATATGACTTTCTGTTCGTATTAGCTTTAGTATAGGTGACACCAGGTCCCGGGGATTGGTATCTTGTGTTAGTTTGTCTTTTGGTCACTTTCGAGGCTTATTTTGTACATTTTGTATCGTACTACAAATATATATTTTGATATGAAACTTCTTTCTACATACAATATCCTTGTCTTCGGCTTATTATCACTTATGTTTTATATAAATTGTGTCTTCCGGATCTTGTCTTTTGTGTTTAGGCTTGTCTACTAGATGGGTTGTAGTGGACGCCATCATGGCCAATTTTGGGTCGTGACAGGTACATAAGAATCTCATCGTAACTTCATTAACTTTTATATGACCATTTAGGCCTATAAAACTCACAATAGACTCGAAGCTCTTGCCTCGACTTCAACTTAGCAAATTAATCATTTAGAAACTCAAAAGGAGACTAACATGCCTTACTTGATTGACTATAAATGACTACAAATTCGAAATACTATGAGCTTTTTTAGAAACAAGGTTGTTTGACAAGTATATAAACAAAAGAATAGGGTACACAATTTCAAATAAACTTTGCGAATGCCAAACAAGCTCTTAGTATGAATATGATTTTCAAATAATCTTTTCATAAGAACTTCTCATGAGAAATTATGGTTTAACAATCCCTTAGATACCACATAATAAATCTCTATCATTTTTATCTCACTCTTAGGACAATAGTTCACTAATAGACATAAGGAATAAGAAACTCTACGGAAAATAACTTTAATCGTTAAACACACTACACAATAGTACAAGCACGTTAATGATATGATAAAGTAAAAAAATAAGATCATCTAACATCCCAATGCCCTTCAAAAAGAGTCTTTCTAGGAATGAAATAGTAAAAATGACTTATTTGATGATTTGTAATTTTAAGATTCGTGCGATACGAAAAATAGAGCTTTGACATACCTTTTAATTTACTACCATTACTGTAGCAGTACGAAAACCAGAGGAATAATTCCTTGAAGATAGAAGTAATGAAGTAGGCTTTCAGGATCTTTATATGCATAAACAACCCGTTCTATATGCACTCAAGTATTGTGTAGGCTCGTGGTAAAATAAATACAACTTTTTGCATATACTATAATTAATAGAAACTTGTTTCGAATAAAGCCTATCTTATAAGATAATAATTTCTTGACATAACTAAATTTACTACCTTCATGAAAATATTAATAAATTATAAAACTCTTACAAAAATAAATACACATAAAAATATATCATAATTAATGATTTTTTCCATAAACATTCAAGACATTTTAGAAAGGCAATAAATATATATATTTTCATAATTCGATTAAAATACGATGTTATCAAATCACATGTGGTGTTCTAATAAAACTATCAAATTTAGGCTCATAAACCTTCTATACGAGACACAGAACAAGTGTAAACACCCGGTGTATTATATAACCCCTTCTCAAAACGTCACTTATATTGAAAAAAAACCTTTTTCAAATCTTATAAGTGGGGTAAAAAATGGGGTGTGACATGTGTTTGTCAAAATAGTCTTTGGTGTTATATATGTGTAGTTATTCTCCTTACCCTTCTCTGCTTGGTCATCTAAGGATGTTGTAGATTCAGATGACTGTATCTATCCTTCCTCATAAATAACTTCACCCTCTCCTCATCAATGCCCTAAACCTCTTCCACTCTTTTACCACAAGTTTCATCAGGGAATTCCTCTAAAATTGAGGATTTTGCATCTTATCTGCCTCAACACCTTCCCTTTTTAGCTTTAAAATCTAAATGGACCTATGCTTTTGTGTTATTTGCATCTTTTATTTCAGCTGACCCTTTTTTGTGCCATCATTCACTTTTTTTCCATTTATATCCATAGTTATACTTGTAACTTGTGCATTGTTGTCAACATTGGTGGTGCCCTCAGGTTTGTCCTTTTAAGTGTTACATCTTTTTTATTTGTAGCATTATGTGACAACCTGATTTCTTCAGTCATGATAACACCTACTATAACCCATCAGTAGGTAAGCCAATCCAAACACAGAACAACAAGTAATGGATATAAGGGGTAGAAACAAAGCAAAAGTGATAATTTAACAACAGAAATAGAAGAACAAGTGGAAACAAACCTATATATATATATACACACAATAAGATCCCTCCAAGAACCTGGAAGTCACAAGTACATAACTGCTAATATCAAAGGAGCACACAACCAAAAAATGGACCCAAAATACAAGGCTTGTCTCAAAAGGCAAAAGACTAGCCAACAAAATATAGATAATCGCATGTAAGTCGAGGACGCCATGTGCTCACCCTCACCTCTAAACTAAAGCTGCAACAGGCTCGAATATGAATGCTTGTAGCTGGTGCTCGAAACTGTATGATGAACAGATGCAGAGTGTAGCATGAGTACCAAAACAACAGGTACTTAGTAGGTATCAAAGGGAGGCTGATCAAGATAAGTAAAAGCAATAGGAAATGCGAGAATGAAACACAATCAAAGGTCAAAAGAACGGAAAGCTAAGAGAAATGCACACGAGTGTACTAAGAGCATAAAAGAAATAAGTACAACTAACTAAACCTAACTGGCCCCATAAACCTTGAAGGTACACTCGTGTGTAAGTTTAAGTAAAAACCCTAACAAACCCCCAAAGTTCGACGAGTACATAGAATAGCTAAAACTACTAAGAGTAGAACCGGTGTGTCCAGAGCTAAATAAAGCATAAACCAGACCTCGAACCGCGGATAGCCTCCCAAATAATCAATAAGAGTTGTCCATAGATAGTGAATGTGTAGCCCGGACCTCAAACAACGAATAGCCTCCAAAGCCAAACCAACTCTAGATCCCAAGTCGCCAAGTGAAGCCCAATATCTCAATCATAATCATGGGGCCATAGAAAGAGTGAAAATGGATATAAGGTCATCAAGGTTGAGTTAATGCGTAATATAAGACTCATTCTATCAGACCCAAGTCTTCTAATCTAGTCTACAAGAAGCTAAGCCATCTGAAATGACGTCGGAGAAAAACTAATGTCAAGCGACTCCAAACTATGTAAGTTTATGGAAAGCAATAATTTAAGCCTAGACTAAGGCCAAACATACTCAAGTCAGTCAATAACAAAAACAACGGAGGCACACCACAAGGTAAGGATGATCACAATTATCAACCAACATGCTTCTAGTCCCAAAAAGCCTAATAAAAGCCTAAAACATGGATTCTAAGAAATTTAATCATGCTCAACTAGAAACTCACCCCAAATTCACAAAAAACAACGTCCTTTCACATTATCAAGCTCAATCTAAGGAGTGGGAAGTCGTAGCTTATCTTTAGGCTGAATACACTCTCCAAATCACGTGTCTAGAGCTTTTTCTTTTCGAACAACCTCCGAACACTTCCACACTATCAACTCTAGAATAAAATTATTGATACGGTCGTTTAGACACTTAAATTACATAAAACATAGATGGAACAAAATTGGAGACAAAAGGGGAAATATGAGACCCGCATCAGAAATTTTAGAATCGACTCTGTCAAAAGGTCCTAATTACCTCCCCAAAAGGTCCGAATTCTGGAACACAATTCGGGGATTGAAATATCCCACACAATAAACATGCAACAATTCACTAATTAAAGAACACAAAGATAGGGAAAGCAACCTCTAAAAAATGGATTTTACCTCAAATGAAGCCTCCTCGATACTCCCCTACTTATCAGCCATGTAGGCTTGAAGATTCTGAATACACCAAGCGTCGAATCACTCAACTCAAAGCTATATTGAGAGAGAAATCACCAATAAATGTTTATGAATTATGGCTTATTGGGTATTCTTTATTTTAAATACCATACCAAAATGCACTTCACGAATGTGGAGACTCGAGAAACTACCCTTCGCGAACATGATCAACGAGTATTTTTACCAATTTATCTTATCTTTAAGAATATATTTTTGTCTTGTTTAGGTGAGAATTGATGCATTTAATGTGGTTTTTTCCATGTTTGCCAGAGAATAAAGTGAGGAGTTGATTTAGAAGATATTTGAAGAAACAAAGTGAAATTGAGGCAAAAGAGGACAAAAACTTATATCAGCTGTCAAGCGTCTGGGCAGAAATGTACATTTACCAATTTGATCCCAAATTCCATTTTATACTTCTGGACATCCATTGTGAAGGGCATAATTAATTCCATCCAGATATTTAAGATTTTATCTTTGGGTTTTAGGCTTGGATAGCAAGTTTCCTCACAACTCACCTTTGGGTTTGAAGATTGAAAACTCCATTTTAATAATTTCTCTTTCTTCATTTCCTTGATTTGTATTGCTTGAGTTGTGGGTGTAATTGATTATTGGAGAATTTGGGTTTTGTTCTAGAAATAGACAATTGTTGGGTTGTTGATTTCATTCCATTGCTTTTGTAATTGATTGAATGCTTCCCATTAATGGGTATTTGAATATCTAGTCAGTTTCATCCTTAAATTGTTTTCCTCATGGACTTGATCACTCATTGGACTTCCCATTTACTTTGATTGAGCTTGGAATTTATTAATTGGTGCTTAATTTATTGTGTAACAACCCATTTTGATTCTAGCTAGGGATAGTGAATATTGCAATGCATATAATTGGACTAATTGTGGTAGCTACTTAACTAGGCTTGAAAAAGAGCTAGGTGAGAAATATTTGCTTACGTTCAAAAGAAGTAGGTGAATCATTTAAGTTCCAATACATATATGATTTTTCCCATGACTAGGATGTCATGGATTGTTTGAATGTCAATTAGCTTCCCATTCTCTTATTCCCTTTAATTCCTTGCTTGAAAAGACCTTTGCCTTTGTTCGCTTCCCCCCTTATTGTTGATTGTTGATGAGTCGGGAGTTTCGATGCATTTAGAGCTTTTTATTCAATGAATTAGTATCCTAAATGCCTATTTTGTGTTCATAACTGATTTTAAAGTGTTTATTTGTAGCAATGAAGGCTTACGAACAAGGCAAGGACATTACAATGCGAAAATAATTGAAATAGTTGGAAAAGCTAAAAAAAAAAGGATAGTTGGATGATGAGTTGGGAATTTTCACTCGTTTAGGGCTTAATATTCAAAGTTTTAGTGTCCTTAATGCCTATTTTATCTTCTAAGCTGATGTTAAAATTCTAAATTAAAGCAATGAAGGCAAAAGAGTAAGGCAAGGACATAATCGGGAAAATAGGAGCGAAAAAGCTGAAGAAGTTGAAGGAAAGCAAGGCTGATATTCACCAAAGCTACTCGGCGGCTCGACGAGTGGACCTTCATCTCGTTGAAAGTTACAACAGGCTACCCCCCTGATAAGACGAACTCGGTGATCAAATTGATGGTTCGGTGATGAGCCGAATGGATAGGCGATGGCGATCTGGATCGCCTAAAGTTACAACAAAGAAAGGGTAAAAATCCAAGCCAAGAAGGAAATGGAAGGGGCACTCGACGTATCACCGAACAGGTCGGCGAAGCTCGACTTACTTCGCTGAGTGACCCTGAAGCTGAAATTTAGGGAACGTATCAACACAATTTTTAAAAGGAGAAAAGGAGTTCCCTGAGAGTTCCCACATTGTCCAGTTCTGGGTTTTTGATCCTCAACATTCTAAACATTGATTTTACACTTTTTGAGTAGAGATTTAGGGTTGGTTTTGATTTTGAGCTTTAATTGGAGCATTTGAAGACCGTAGATTGTTGCGTAATCTGACGGAAAACATAGTTGGTAACGATTTATTGTTTTTTATGATGTTTGGCTAAACTCCCCATTCTTGGGGGTGTGTTTATGTGATTGAATGTTTCAATTAGCTTATGAGTGTTAGTATTTACTGATTTTATTGTTGTTTTGAAGTGTGTTCAATTAATAGTTGAGTTTTAATTGATGAATTATAGTTGCAAATACAATTCTAGTTTAGCACTCTAAGTTTTCTTGAGAAAGAAGCATTAGAGTTAAACTTAGTAGTGATTGGGTTATCATAGACTTAGCTTGAGAAAGTGGGTCTAAATTCAATCCTACTAATCTAGCTTGAAAAAGTAGATTGATTGAGGTATTGGGTTGTTCATAAGTGTTGTGCTTGTCGAGGTTCGAAAGAACTCGCTTGATTCGTGACAGTTGATTGAGAAATAGACATCGCACCTAAAGCCTAGCTTACTCACTAAGATTCAACGACTTGTAGTAAATAGTTGTCACCCACTTTGCGAAATTGGCATTCAATTGATCACACTCCAAAGAAATCCCCTCTACTAGTTTACTCCCGGTTGTTCGTAGTTGTTAACTGATTTCTATAGTCCCCCCATTTGACATTAATTGTCAACCCCTTGTCATTTACTCTATTGTTTCAAAAATGTCTACATCTACAAATGATTAGACCACTATTTTACTTCTTAATCGAATTCTTTACCGTACCACTCCCTCTGGGATCGACCCCAACTCTTAGTTGGGTTTATACTTTTTAGTGACCGCCTATAATTAGAATCGGATGAAGTGTAACTGAGAGTTATCAAAAATGGCGCCGCTGTTGGGGAGTGGTGTTTAGAATTCCTTTAGTAAAGTTTAGTTGTGAACTGATCTTGTTGTAGTTGAATCAAGTTATTTGTGTTCTTTGATGGCTGCTCTTAAACAGGTGAAGAGATGAGTATCAATGGGAGCACCTCTATCCAAATTGGGAATAACGATGACATAAGTAATTTGCATGATGTCAATGTAGATCAGCTGGGGAGTGTGGGTGCTATCCGATTGCCTCCAACTGTAGGCAATGTGGTGTTTCACGTGACTAGCACGATGTGGCAAATGAAGGGACTATTCAGAGGGTTGGCTCATGAGGATCCCCATGTCCACATCCGGAACTTTGTGGACGTGTGTGGTCCATTTTCCTTCAAAAATATCACGCAAGAGTCGGTCCGACTTCGTTTGTTTCCCTTTTCTCTAATGGGGGAGACAACAAAGTGGTTGGCCGAGTTACCAAGAGACTCAATTACTTCTTGGGAGGATCTAACTGAGGCACTCTATGAAGGGTTTTTCCTTCCCTAAAAAATGGTCAAGTTGAGGGATAGTATTCTGAACTTCAATCGTGTTGATGGCGAACTGATCCATGAGACATGGCTAAGATTCCAGAAGTTGCTGCTCCAATGTCCAACTCACAGGCTACCGGAAAACGTATTGCTACAATATTTTTACCGGAGCCTCAACACGTTCAACAAAGGTGTGGCAGATCAACTCATTTGAGGAGAAATCATAAGACAACCGTTTGACATAGCATCAACCCTTTTTAATGAGATGACAAAGATAAACCGTGCATGGTATACTAGAGACGATTAAGTGTCTCCTTTGAACTTTGAGCTGACAAGAGAGCCCAAATTCGATCTCCTTGGCCAAAATGATAACCCAAATGGACCTATTGACGAAACATGTCATGGGAAGTGATCCTAAGGCTGTAAATTTGGTCGGAATTGGTGGAGTTAACCCTGATGAAGCACAATTTGAGGCTATGTACAATGAAGAAGTTCATTTCTTGATAAACAAAGGAGGGGTTTCTCGTCCGAACTATTCAAGGCCGGGCGGAAATCAAGATTGGAACAGGGACCGCGATGATGGTTGGAGAAACCGAGATAGGGAATGGCGTGACTGTGGTACAAATTGGAGGGAGCGGGAAGGCAACAAAGATCGATATGTGCCCTCTCATTAGCGTCAAAAGCCAAAAGAGCCAAGGGCTGATCCTGAAAATTTCCGCACAGAAGATATGCTTGCTCGTATTCTCAATAAAGTGGAAGGATCGGAAAAGGTTCTAAAGGAAATGAAAGATGACGTCTCTTTCCTGAATTAAATGGTTACTTCACATTCGGTGTCTATTAAGCAGCTGGAAAGACAGATGGGTCAAATCTTGGCTCATTTAAACCCAAGGCCAAAAGGGGGTTTACCGAGTAATACCATGGTTAACCCAAAGAACGAAGCTTGAATGCATTTCTCCATCGTGCCACGACGTTAAATAAGGTACTTCTTGAGAGGCAACCCAAGTTTTAGTTTTTTTTTTGTTATTTGAATAACGGTTGTTGGATGTGCAGGTTGAAAATTTGAAATTTGAGGAAAAGAGGCAATTAGTTGAGCTCTGGTACCGTTCGGCGACTCGCTGAACAGGTCGGCGAGCCCGGTATGGACCGCCTTTTTGACCAACTAAATGGCTGGAGTTCTGGTAACTTCGGCGGGCAAAAAAACCATTCGGTGAATCATCGAATAGTCGGCGACATAAGCTATCATCGCCGATTGGGGCGCGAGCTAAAGAGTCAAAAAGGTCTTTAGCCATTTTAAATTCAAAATTCCCTTTCATTTTTCCATTTTCGACTCTTGCACTCTTACACTTCAAATTTTAGATCATAATTTGCTTAGTGTTTTCGTGTGGGGATCATTTGCTCGGGGGATAATTGGCATTTTGCTTCTGTATTTGCTCACCTTTCTTGTGTGTCTGTCTAGTTTTGAGGTTGGTGTCCTGAACCTAACTTGATTTAAAGTCATTTGTGATGCATGCTCGTATTAGTGTTGGATCTATTGCATAATCTTGCATATTTGGTTGATTTTTAAATGTAGTATCGTGTTAACTTTTGTGTTTCAGCCACTAATTGTTGAATTCTGTGTTTAAATTGCTTGAAATCGTCAGTGTGTGTTCGTAGCATGTTGTGTCTTGTGTGGGTGAAGTCTAAGTAAACTTAATTGCATCGATCAACTCAAATTGCCAATGATAGAGTGGATGACGTCATTCTTAAGGGCAAAAGACGTTGATTGGTCTATTTTAGACAAATCGGTGGAAGTCTAAGTACCCCGGGATTTATATTGATATGGGTCTGGGCTTAATTGCATAGAATAGTAATTTAATTGAATTATCTTGGGCTCTGTGTTGAAAATTGAAGGTCAGGGTCAAAAGTTGGCACGAGAGACTAGTCGGCAAGCTTAGTCGAGCTCGCTGAATGACTCGTTGGTTCGCCAACTGACCCCTGGATCGCCTTTTTGCTCTGACTTTTTGGCTATTTAATTGTGTAACATTCGGCAATATGCTTGAGATCACCAAGTTTACTCGGTGACTCGCCGATGCCTTTGTGATCACCCTTTTTCAGCCAAAATTTTTGTAAAACATTCTATAACATTCGGCGGGCTGCCTTTGGCTCACCGAATGAGTTCGGTGACTCACCGACTGACCCTGGACCTCGCCGACTTGTGCTGATTTTGGTGCTTTTTTGTTCTGTTACTTTCAACGAGCCTGCTTTAGCTCGCCGAATGAGTTTGGCGACTCGCCGAACTAGTCGGCTAGTTTTTCTGCATACTTTTCAACAGTGATGTTTTGTCGACCTGTTTCTAATATATTGGTTCATTTTTTGTTGTTTGCAAATATGGACAGACCCAAAGTTCCTGGTAGGAACCAACCACCCCAGAAGAGAAAACGAAGAATAGTTATTACTGAGGGTGCTACTCCGCCACGAACTACACAACCCAAACTTCCTCCGACAGGGATGAAAGGCACAGGAAAAGGGAAGGGTAATACGGAGCCAAGTCTGGCTGAGGATAGCTCCGATAGCATGGGCATCTATGATACCCACCTCACTACCTCGAAATCTGATCTTGAGGATAATTCAGGGTCTAGATCACCAGCATCTGTATCCGAGCCAGAGGATGATCAGACTCTTCAGAGGAGGCGAGCTGAACTGCACTCCAAAGTGCTGCATGATCCGGCTAGACTACCGGTCACTCCTCCACCTCCTCCACCTCCAGCACAGGCTGTTGAGCAGGCACCTCTAGTTCCCCCGGTACAGGCACCTCCCCCTCGATCGATGAACAAACTTAAGGCTGCCGGGTTGAGGATGATTTTAGAAGAAAAAAGGTTGTCTACAGATGGAGTAGTAGACAGGTATCCAGAGGTATGGGCCACCATTCAGTTCCACAAGTTTGAGAGATTCACACAGCCCGAGGCTCATACATACCTTCATGGGTTCGGGAGTTCTACACAGAGTATGGGAAGCTGGTTCCAAAGGGAAAGAAAAAGGCCAACTTATTCGCACCAGTTGATCATGTAGTGGTGCGACGTAAAAACGTCCAATGAAACAGTACATATATTAATGAAGTCCTGGGGTGTACGATGAATGTGATCCACTTCTTGGAGGATCGGATGTAGAAGAAGACCCTAGATGATCTAAAAGGGGGGCTGGCCCCTCTGATTTCTGATATTACATAGTCATGGATCGAGCCTGGGGTCCAGATTGAGAAGAAGGACCTGAATATAGCTGTGCGATATTGGTTCGGCTTCATTAGATGCATAGTGATGCCATCCTAGAACAAGTCAATACTCCGGCATCCGAAGGCAGCTTTGTTGGGGTCTATTATTGCCCGAGATAGACTAAATCTTAGGTTGATCATTGAGCAGGAGATGTCCATGAGGGCCAAGAAGAGCCATACATCACTCCCCTTCCCGGTATTGATTACGGAGTTGTGCCAGCGTTCTTGAGTGCCATTGGTGGCAAAGACGGATGTGGAAGTTACTCCTACTTCCCCTACTGACATCCGTAGGATTGAGGCATAGTACACCAGGGACGAGGCTGAGAGGAGGAGAGCAGCGCCGGTGGACACTTCCCCAGTTGTTGATATAGAGATGTTAGAGACAGATATAGCCCCTCCCACTTAGGCCGGTGAGCTTTCAGGTACTCCTAGCACCACTACTACTGCCCCTTCTTCCTCTGCTGCTACTACTGCTGCTGCTGCCCGTCCCCTATTGACACAGGCGATGCTATACAAGATTGACCATCTATCCCAATTTGCTGATGTACGTGCTTTTCGGGTAGAGGCAGCTGCCCCCACACTAATTGAGAGGGTCGTTGTTGCTGCCCTTGCTCCTATTCGAGCTGAGTTGTGGGAGTACCGGGAGTTGATTGTCGTACATTTCCTAGCCTTAAATTCCCTCACGACATGAGTTGAGGTATGTGAGCAGAGAGGGCACCCGCCAGCTGATGTTACGACCTTGAGGGCCGATATTGCAGGGTTAAGACATGACGTGGATGAGCTCAAATCCATGGATTTATCTATGTTTTTCGGCACTGTAGACCTTCCTGAGGTCCCGAGTAAGGAGATGCCAGCTATTTCTGAGATCCCTCCGGTTACTACGACTCGAGATGCTGCTATAGCTGATGATGATCCTGAGTCAGATGCCCCCGAGACTGATGAGGAGGAGCTTGAGGCCCGTGATGCGGCTGTGTATGATGATCTAGAGGATCTAGAGAGTGTGATGGTGTAGATAGCCATGGAGGCTTCGCTTCGGGACACTTTGATGATTTGCTCAGGTGGAGCAAATGATGGAGATTAGCCGGGCACTGATGCTCTGATTGTGAGCACCCCAGATGTGCAGCGTTCACCTCAGGCTTAGCCTGACAGGGGGATCTTGACCCTCTTTTGGTTTTACTTTTGAGACAATTTCTTAATTTTGCATTGAGGACAATGTTAGGTTTTGTTTGGCGGGGTGAGGTATATTCATACCTGCCCCTTTTGGGTCACATTTATCTTGTTTTGGATGTTTTTGTGACTGTTGGTTTTTGGTTTTTAATGTGAATGCTGGTTAATTATCCGAATTAAAATTTTACCTCTTGATTTTTGTGGTTGTGAATATGGTTGTTCTCTCACATATTTAAGAATTGGTTGTGATCAATACCGATGACTTTAATAGTTCTCTTGATTGAACGATATGTTTGTGCAAGTCTAATGAGGCAAATTTGAGTTGCATAAGTCATGTCTGAACTCTTAGGATCTCATTGTGACTAGTCAATTATTGAAATGAGTCTTGTGATGATCGTTGCACGCGAGCTCAAGTCGTAGAGTCATGATCGATGATTGTATTGAATTCCTTGTGTGGTGAGGTTTTCTTGAAATATGTGCTTGGTGATACCTTGAACTTGCGTTGTTGGTCCAATTGACTAATGTAGGCGATTGAAAGAAATGATCTTAGGCACAAATTTTTGAGAATGAACCAAATCGACATTATACCTCTTTGTGACCACTTTGTGAGATTGTGAACCTAGCTTGGAACCATTTGAGCCTATCCTTTTCTTTGGATGAAACATGAGCACATTTGACCTCTTTCCTCCCCACCTAAAATCTTCATGAAGCATTGATTTGTTTTGAATAGCCATCTTAGGCCAAAAGCCTAAGTTGGGGGTGTGGTGAAAATAAGGAGAGTCAAGAAGTTTGTGAAATTTACCCTTGAAGGATTGTGTTGGAAAAGATGAAACCCCTCCGTATAAAAAAAGAGAAATAAAAGAAAAGTAAAATACGAATAATATTGAAAAAGGATGTTGCAATGAAACTTATGTATGAATAAAAGAAAAGGGGTGTCCAATGAGTCATAGAAGAATACATGTTCTTGAAAGGACATTGGGTGGATTGTGAAAATGAAAAGAGTGAAAGAAAAGGGGAAGAAGTAAAATGCAAGCCATGCTTCATGAAGGTAGAAGTCACTAAGCCAAAATGATCATACCATTACCCCCAAGCCCGTTACAAGCCTTTAAAGACCTTGGTGATCTTGATTGAGACAAATGATAGGTTGATCGGAAAATACGGGCAATCATATGGGTAGAATCATGTATGTGTTTATCTTTGAGAGTGTGAGAGTTAATTTTTGATTCCTTAATCCTTAAATTGTGATGAGCTTTGTGTAGGCATGGAATCATTCTTGATGTGAGGGCATTCAAATACTTTTATTGAGCTTGAATTTTCATTTGAAGCAAGCATTGTGAGCTTGATTTCTTTTTGATGATGACTAGTCACAGTTTGAAACTTGTAGTGCACAATCGAATAGTGCATGGGTAGTTTGAAACTCGTGTGCATTCATGTTCAGTATCAAGTAGCACTGTTTGTAGACATCTCTGTTGAGTTGATTGATCTAGTGTTTTACTTAAGGACAAGCGAAAGTTTAAGTTGGGGGTGATGATGAGTCGGGAATTTTGACTCATTGAGGGCTTAATATTAAAAGTTTTAGTTTCCTCAATGCCTATTTTATGCTCTAAAGTGATGTTAAAATGCTAATTTGCAGCAATGAAGACAAAAGAGCAACGAAAGGACATTACTGGGCAAAAAAGAGCGAAAAAATAGAAGAAGTTGAAGGAAAGCAAGGCTGATACTCGCCAAAGCTACTCAACGACTCGCCGAGTGGACCTTCATCTCGCCTAAAGTTCCAGTAGACCAACCCAACTATAAGATGAACTTGGCGATCAAATTGATGGTTCAGCGATGCACCGAATGGGTAGGCGATGGCAATCTCGATCTCCTAAAGTTATAACAAAGAAAGGGTAAAAAGCCAAGCCAAGAAGGTGATGGAAGGGGCACTCGGCGTACTACCGAACAGGTCAGTGAAGCTTGACTTACTTCGCTGAGTGACCCCGAAGCTGAAATTCAGGGAACATATAAATACGATTTTTAAAAGGAATGAAGGAGTTCCCTGAGAGTTCCCACATTGTCCAGTTTTGAGATTTTGATCCTCAACATTCTAAACATTATTTTTACACTTTTTTAGTAGAGATTTAGGGTTGGTTTTGATTTTGAACTTTAATTGGAGAATTTGAAGACTCGTAGATTGTTGACTAATCTGATGGAAAATATAGTTGGTAACGATTTCTTGCTTTTTGTGATATTTGGCTAAAACTCCCATTCTTGGGGGTGTGATTATGTGATTGAATGTTTCAATTAGCTTATGGGTGTTAGTATTTACTGATTTTATTGTTGATTTGAAGTTGATTCAATTAATAGTTGAGTTTTAATTGATGAATTGTAGTTGCAAATGCAATTCTAGTTCAACACTCTAAGCTTGCTTGAGAAAGAAGCATTAGAGTTAAACTTATTAGTTAATTATTGTAGTGATTGGGTTATCTTAGCTTGAGAAAGTGGGTTTAAATTCAATCCTACTAATCTAGCTTGAAAAAGTAGATTGATTGAGGTATTTTGTTGTTCGTAAGTGTTGTGCTTGTCGAGGTTCGAAAGAACTCGCTTGATTCGTGATAGTTGATTGAAAAATGACTATTTCACCTAAATCATAGCCTACCCACTAAGATTCAACGACTTCTAGTAAATAGTTTTCACCCATTTTGTGAAATTGGCATTCATGTGATCATACTCCCAAGAAATCCCCTCTACTTGTTTACTCTCGATTGTTCGTAGTTGTTAAATGTTGGCTCTAATCCCCCCCCATTTGACATTATTTGTCAACCCCTTGGCATTTACTCTGTTGATTCGAAAATGTCTACATCTACAAATGTTTAGACCACTATTTTACTTCTTAATTGAATTCTTTATAGTATCACTCCCTGTGGATCGACCCCAACTCTTAGTTAGGTTTATACTTGTTAGCGACCGCCTACACTTAGAACCGGATGAATTATACTTGAGAGTTATCACTAGAGCTCCTAATAGCCACTCGGTGACTCACTGAGTGAGCCTCCAGCTCGCCAAAAAGTCCAGTGAGTTGTCTCATAAACTAAGCCAACTTAGCGAATGAAATGGTACTTCGATGATGCGCCGAATAGAACGGCGAGCTTGACCTAGCTCACCTAAATGTACAAAAATTTGGGTTCAGAAGTTAAGCTAAAAGGTGAAAGAAGGTGCTTGTCGGCGGATCGCTGAGTCGTTCAACAATCTCGACTAACTTCCCCAGTGAGCCTGCGTAGTGAAACTTTGGGAAGTTTTTGGAAAGGTATAAATTGATTTTTTAAAATATAAAAGAGGGTCTTACATTGTTTTTAGAGTTTTCACATACTTGGACGATATTGAATACTCTTGGAGAGAGTTTCGAGCTTGGATATTGAATTAAGGTTTTAGTCTTACTTTTGACATTGAGCATTGGAGATTTTGTCATCTGGATGGAACATCTTTCTGGTAGCTATTTCTTGCTTTTCGTTATGTGTGGCTAAACCCTCTTTCCTTAAGGGTGTGATTATGTAATTGAATACATAAATTAGCTTATGGGTATAGTCCATTGCTATATTTAATGTTGTTTTGAAATGAGTTCAATCATTTATTCATGTTTTAATCTATGAACTGAAGTTGCAAATTTAGTTCTAGTTTTAGCACTCAAAGTTTGCTTGCGAAAGTTATGTAGATTAGAACAAATGATTGATAATTTTATTGGCGTATGTCTTTACAACCCAGCTTGATAAAGTGGGTTAAGTTAAGGAATTGTGTTGTTTTATATAGCGAAGCTTGTTGAGGTTCGATGGAACTCACTCAAAGCATAATAGTTGATTGAAACATAGGTGTTATAGTTTAAACCCATCCTACCCATTGAGATTCAACGACTTAAAGAAATTGATAACAACCCATTAAGCGAAATTAATATTCGATTATTCACACACTCCTAAGGTCCTCCTTACACTTGCTCAAACTCCGTACTTGTTTCTGTTAGAGATTAGATACCAAACTCTCTTGATATTGATAATTGAAACCTATAGATTTACATTATTTTACGTGTCATTTACTTTCGATCTATAAGAAATTAGAACACTTAATTACTTTATACTTGAATTTTTTATCGTATCACTCATTGTGGGATCGACCCCAACTCACCATTGGATTTATACTCGTTAGTGACCACCTACACTTTGAATTATAAGAGGTGTAGTTGAGCGTTATCAATTGTTGATAATCATCTTCATATTATAATTGTATATTTTTTTGTTTGGATTCAAACTGGTATCTTGTGATTCTTTATCTTTACTATCACAGATAACTTATGCTTATAATTTATGTTTCATGAAGTATCTCTTATGATTATGGCATATATCTTATGATGACTAACCCTTATGCTATGCTCTTATGATATTATGCTAGCTATTATATTTAGTAAATTTTGTACTAACGCATACTCTTGCCTACATTCTTATCAAATGTAGGGTCCGGCGATCTTGAGTTCCATCTTTGAGGCTAGGTTCTTAGTAGGAGCAAGGAGTTGAAGATTGGTGAGTCCTCATAGCATCGAGGATAAAGCCACCATTTCTTTTATGTCTTTCCTTTATGTTTTAAACTATTGTATGGGTTGTGTCCCAAGAGTTATTCAAAGTTGTTTAGATGGTTTGAGACAAAGTGTTAAATACATCCGCTTCATTTTATGAGACTTCAATTGTTATGAAAAATGTTATAAAATTCTGCACTTTTCTATTATCTTATGTTATGATATGCTAAGTGGCTTACATTGAGTCCTTCGAGGTTCTATGTGCCATGTTACATCTAGAGTGTACCCCTGGGTCGTGACAAACTTGGTAATCAGAACACATGGTTTAGAATGGTTCTAGGATGTCTCAAACCACATCTAGTAGAGTCGTGTTCATAAGTGTGAATTGCGTCACATTTATGAATAGGAGGCTATTGGATGTTTAGGAAATCTCACTTCTTCATTCTCTAAGTCGTGCCATAGAGTTTGGTTCCATTAGGTCTTTCTCCTAATCCGTGCCCTATGGTTTTCAGGGTATGGCTAATACAAGGGCAAATGCTAGAAGGGATGAGGAAGGCAATGTGGAGCAAGAGGTTCCTCCCGAAGCTCCAATTGATCCTTTAGTTGAGAATGTTACTCATGCGGAGTTTAGGGCGATGATCCAAATGTTGGCTCAAGCCGTGACAGCTCTAGTCAATAGAGAGGTTGTAGCTCCGGTGAACCTTAATGTGAATACCGCGACTTTAAGAGTGAGGGATTTTATAAGGATGAATCCTCCGGAGTTTTATGGCTCCAAGGTGGAAGAGGATCCTAAGGAGTTTATAGATGAGGTTTATAAGGTACTTGATATCATGGGGGTGACTTCGGTAGAGAAAGCGGAGTTAGCCTCTTACCAATTGAAAGGTGTTGCTCAAATATGGTATGATCAATGGAAGGAGAGTAGACCGGTAGGGAGTGGGTCCCATAGAGTGGGAAGTGTTTAAGTTGGCATTTCTTGATAGGTTCTTTCCCCTATAGTTGAGGGAGGTTAAAATTCAAGAGTTCATTAACCTTAAGCAAGGTAGCATGAGTGTTAATGAGTATGCCTTGAATATACCCAACTATCCAAGTATGCTCCAACTTTAGTAGCAGATTCGAGGGCTAAGATGAATAAGTTCATGATGGGAGTGTCTGACTTAGTAGCAAAACAATGTCGTACAACAATGCTTGTTGGTGATATGGATATCTCACGTCTTATAGTGTATGCCCAACAAATTGAGGAGTCGAAACTCAAGGAAGAGAAATCTAGGGAGAAAAAGAGGTCTAAAGCGGATAATGATAAGTCCTTTCATGATGGGTCCGATGGACATGGTCGCTCTAAGAATTGACAAAGGTTTTCCGGACAAGGTGCTTCGAATGCTTCTAAGTATAAGGAAGAGATGGTGTCTAACCCTAAGCCATAAGGAATTAGTAATGAGTCCCTATGGCCTACATGTGCTAGGTGTGGAAAGAGGCATGAGGGTAGATGTTTGGCCGGTAGAGAGGGTTGCTTTAGCTGTGGTGAAAGTGGCCACAAGAAGAGAGATTGTCCAAAGGCAAAGACTACGAGAAGAGAGGGTAAGCAAGTTGCCACTAGTGGTCCGGATGAGAATGCTCAAAAGAAGAATAGGTTCTATGTTCTTCAAGCTAGAAATGAACAAGAGTGACCTCCTAATTTCGCTATCGGTATGTGTTTTATGCTTTATTAGATTACGAACTTGCTTGTCTTTTGTGACTTATTATGTTAGACTTTGATTTTTTCTTGAGTATGAGTGGGCTACGTTATTGTTATGTGTTGTTGATAGTAGAATCCTACTTGTCCATTTTGAGCTTTGGGTACGTTGGTGAAAACTTAAGTGATAACTTGATTCGACCTTATAATTAAAAGTGACGGTGCTTAGAAAGTCCACCTAGGCTTACTCCCAAGGGGGAGATGGTGTGCCTAGATAGCAAGGTCATTGTGTTTTTATGTGTGGCCATGATTTCTTTATATGCATGTTCATGAAAAAGTTTAGGTCTTGATAGAAATGACTTATGTGCATTGTTTTTCCTCTTGTTGTAGTGCATTGAGTAGAGTTGCCTATAGAATTTCATGAGATGAATAGATGAGCATGTCCTAGCTTGGAGTTGAGAGATTCATCCTTGGAAGAATGTTATGAGTATAGATTGCATATAGGCTCCATGAGTGTATGTTGAGCATGTTTTAGCTTGGAGATGGTAGTTCCTCCTTGATTATGAATAGATGTAGAATTTCATGCATTTTGGGTTGTTAGATGTAGTTCCTACTCCCTTGTGTTGCATTGAGTATGTTTAGCTTGGAGTTGATGTTTTCCTCCTTGGTTGTGTGCATTTAGATGTGTTGCATGCATGATGGGCTGCTAGTCTAGAGTCGTTTCCTTCAAGATGTGTTTAGAATCGTCATTCGAGGACGAATGTTCCCAAGGGGGAGATGGTGTTAGTTTAGTTGGCCAACTAGGGCTAAGTGTGAGAGCAACAAGAGCCAAGGCAACGGGCAAGGGCCAAGGCCAAGGGGCAAGGCCTAAACCAAGGGCCAAGGCTTCCCTAAGCTTGGGGTGCACTGCCTCATCTCTACGACCACCACCATGGCCACTAGTGAGGACCACGGCTCGTGGTGTGGTCCGTTAAGGCCAAGGCAGTAGCTCCCTTGAAGCTGCCTCAAAGTGGCTCACCTTCACGGCCAGTGGTGAAGACCATGGCTTGTGGGAAGGCTCGTGAAGGTTCCTTCAACTTGTGAAGGTCAAGACACCAAGGCCAAGCAACTGCCCAAGGACCACGGGCAAGACCACGACTCGTGGTAAGGACCTCGGCTCGTGGAGCCTGTCGTGGTGCCTTGGAGTAGGCTGCCTAGTGAGGAGCATTTAGGGAACTTCCTTATTAGGTGATTACTAAGTGAGGTCATTTTGTATGGTCTTAGTACACCTATATAAACTATTTTCAGCCTTTAACCACCCCAATTAAGTCACTATTTCCAAAACCCCAAAAGATCCCAAAGTTCTTCCTCTCAAATATTTCTCTCTCTAGAACTAGAAGAAGAAGAAGAAGAGACTCAAGCTAGGTAAAATTCCTCCAATCTTCCAAGCTTTGTGAGGGCTTTGCATCCAAGGTATATTAGCTTATTCATCCATGGATTCTTCCATCCATGAAGCCCCCTAGAACTCCTCCAATTTGATGAAGAATTCCCCAATTCAAGTTAGGATTTCTTCAATGTTGTGGGTTATGATGTATGTTGATCCAATTGAGTGGATATTGATTGTTTATGATTGAATTAGTAATGAATCATGTTTTTATGAAGAAATTACATGTTTTCTATGTTTAACCCTAGTCTAATTGATGAAATTGAAGTAATGTGGGTTTATGCCTTGAAGAGGAAAATTGAGGATTTAGAGATAATCTTCTAAGATTGATGATATGTATTGTAGATTGATTGAGATTAGGGCTTATAGATATGAATTGAATGAGGTTAAAGTATACATGATGATCTATGATTAGTATTGATTGAGATTAGGGCTATATGATGAATTATGACTAGAATTGCTTAAGAGTAAAGCATGTATGAGAAATTATGAGTAGACTTGTCTTAAGAACTAGGCATGTATGATGTTTATGAGATGTAATACTTTGAGGGAAAAGCATGAATGATGACTTATGATTATTAGGGCTTTTAGAGTAAAGCTTGTAAGATGAACTTTGTATGTTAAGGCTTTGAGAGTAAAGCCAATATGCATGTTGATTTGAATATGGTATTATTGTGGAAGGACTTTACCCACATGACCTAGATTATGAGTGTATGAGATTATGCATGTTCTTATAGAATCTATGTAAATGCTATGAGTACACTTTGAGAGTGAAGTGTTAATGATTAGGTTTTTGTTGTGGGGTGATTGAAATGTTATTCTCATGAACTCAAAATAAACTTAATGTGAAAGGTTTTCTCACATAGAATGATTCTAGGTTGAGAGGTTTGCTCACCTAAAATGAATCAAGCATGTTAGACTAGAATAGCTTGAAGTTGTGACATAAGCTCCCTTCATGAATAGCTTGACTTGGTAAGACAAGACCATTTCATGGTAGCTTGAGTATAAGACCTCATGGTAGCCTTGGATTGAGAAATCATACCCTTCCTAAGGTTAGCTTGCACTAGTATCATAGTATACTTGCACGGTACCATGACTTGGTTAGGACAAATCATTTCATGGTAGCTAGGATGGAGTAATAATACCCTTTCTTGAATAGCTTGGACTTGCATGATAGTATGCTTTCCATGGTAGCTTGATTTAGCATAATGTAGTTATGTTAGCTAGATGATTAGCTTGGTCTAACCTAGTATGGTGAAATTCCTTGGTAGCCTAGAAATGATAAATAACAATCATTTATGTATGATGGCCTAAAGTGGTACTTAGTATGGGTGGGATTATGGGGTTTTATCCATGCATTGCACAAGTATGACTTGAAGCTACTTATGAAGTGTTCTTTTATATGTTGTATGCTTAGTTTGGATTGTTGCTATAGTTGCCTTCCATGAGATGTTGGACTAAAGGTAAAGATTCCCTTGTCTATGAGAAGTAAGCTAAGGATGAGGTTCAAAGATGGTAAGTATGATTATGATGACCTAAAAGTGTTATTTAGTGTGGGTGAGATTATGGGGTCTCATCCATGCATTGCACAAGTATGCTTTGAGGTTACTTGGGAAGTAATTCTCTTATGATAGGAAGGACTAAGGATTGATTAATGCTTATATGATGTCTATGTTGGAATTATGCCTATGACTATGTTGTTGTCTCTTATGCTTATAGTTTATGTTTCATGAAGTATCTCTTATGATTATGGCATATATCTTATGATGACTAACCCTTATGCTATGCTCTTATGATGTTATGCTAGCTATCATATTTAGTACATTTTGTACTAACGCATACTCTTGCCTACATTCTTATCAAATGTAGGGTCCGGCGAACTTGAGTTCCATCTTTGAGGCTAGGTTCTTAGTAGGAGCAAGGAGTTGAAGATTGGTGAGTCCTCATAGCATTGAGGATAAATCCACCATTTCCTTTATGTCTTTCCTTTATGTTTTAGACTATTGTATGGGCTGTGTCTCAAGAGTTATTCAAAGTTGTTTAGATGGTTTGAGACAAAGTGTTAAAGACTTCCGCTTCATTTTATGAGACTTTGATTGTTATGAAAAATGTTTTAAATTTCTGCACTTTTCTATTATCTTATGTTATGATATGCTAAGTGGCTTACATTGAGTCCTTCGGGGTTCTATTAGCCATGTTACATCTAGGGTGTATCCCTGGGTCGTGACACATACATTGGATTATTATATTGCTAACGATCGCCTACTCATTGTCTTATTTGACGGGTAATTGATCGTTATCAAAATGACACTGCTGCTGGGGAACAATAAGGTGTATTGAATTGGTTTAGAATTTAAAGTTTACTTGTTTCTATCCAAACTATGAATATTTATTTTTTCTTTCTTTTTGTTTTGATTTTATGGTTTCTTGTGAAGAAGAAATGCTTGGGGGTTGTAAGCCCTATGTTTATGACCCATGGCCTTGTTGTGGAGGAGTTCATGTTGGGAAAAATTATGTGGAGGCCTCTCTAGATGAAGATTGGTGTGAAGAAATGGGCGTGGTGAGTCAAATTTGGCTCATGTGCTTAACCAAAAAGCTTGAACATGGTGAGAGGTTATATCATCTAATGTTCCAAATGAAGGATGAGTTTCGCAATTGGCACCTAACTTGGTGCCATGAGATGATCCAACTCGTGTTTGGAATTGCAACTTTCAAGACCAACATTATAACAAGAATTAGAGTATATAAAGCTCCTTGTCAAGTCGTAAAAAATAGTGAATTGGAGTAGGAATCTAGAGACAAAGTGTTTTTAGTAAACATGGATGAAATCTTGGGTCTTTGCCATCGAATCAAGCCAATAAAGTTCCAAGATATCAAATTCAAAGAAATGATACTAAAGTTGAAATAAAAAGACAAAAATATCATTTGTGTCAACTTTAGTTCATTTGGAAGTGAGAGTATCACTCACTTAAAGGGAAAGAATTATGGAGTTCAGTACTCAAAAATCCTAGAAATCATTTTACTCATGCCTAATGCTCCTTAAAGAATGAATGATGTGAAATTTGTAAGAAATTCAAGTGTTCAAAGTAGACAGATCCAGTGAGACTTTTAATTTTCTCTTGTTTCCCCCATGCATTTCAATGAAGTATTGATTTGAAGTTGGAGAGAAGGTTCATCGTATCAAAATAGAAATATAAAGGTGGATGCAATCGGCGTCGCGGGCACTACGTTGTGCGCTTGATGGGAGGCAACTCATTGGTTTTAAAAAAAATGATTCTTAGTTTAATTTTAAGTTTTTGATTTTTAGATTAGATTAAATTTTATTTTTGACTAATCCTCATAGTTTCAAAGTTTTGGTGGTTTTTGGACAGGTTTGGAAGCAAATTTTTTATTGGAATTGAAGTATGGGATTGAAAAACCTACAAAATAGGACTTGGAACATTTTTCGAGCACTCAAGCTCGCTAAAATTGGTTGGGTGAGTCTCCGAATGGACCCTTCTATCTCTGAAATTTCTAGAAAGTTCAGTAGGTCTTGCAGCAAATGCTTCATCACAATGGTGAGAGTCGTTGGCCATGATCGTGATGCACAAAAAGATTGAGTGTTGCGATCGCGTGAGCCACCAGCTGCGATCACGAAAGGTAAAATAGGTAATCTATCGCGATCACCAGAAGTGGGTTGCGACCGTTATGACTCGCGCTCAGTTAAAAATATAGATATTTTTAAAATCCGTTTTAGTTACTCAAGAAGTCCTAACTAGCTCCCAATATTTCCCCCTTTAAAAATCAAAATTTGGTCGCTTGAAGCAAGAAATCTTCTTCAGGTGCCTTCTCCGCCAAGGTATGTCACTGATTTCTCCTCTCTCTTTGTGTCTTTATTGTTGGTAATTTTCTTGAATATGGGTTGATTCTCACCCAAAGATTTTGATCATGAATTTGTGTTGAAATCGAAATTTGTGAACTGTTTTGCTGATTGTTGTTGTTGTTTGGGTGTCAACTGAAAAAATGGGGCAAAGGGGTGTTTGAATTGTGTTGAAAATGGCTTGAGGGCATGTTTCTCACTACCTGTTTGATGAAATGGATGAGTGAATTTTTTTCCAAGTATTAGCTTGTTCTCCATGATAGCATTGTCTAATCCCGTGATCACGATGTGTTAAAATTCAAACTCGTGATCATGATTTCTAAACCCACGATCGCAATGAGATAAAATTTAGTTTCTCACAATGGATATTTCTAATCCCATGATCGCAATGGGTAAGTTTTGTGGGCCTTTGCGATCACGAGGAATAGTTCCGTGATCGTGATAAGTAAACATGGCAGCAAAAACTGCCAAAAATACTAGCTTCACCCCGTCTTCCCCGATTCCCTTTTCACTCATTTCTTTAACCTAATTGATTACTAATAAATTGTTTCACTTTCCTATACACTCATCTAATGTGTTTGCATCTTTTAGGTACTTTATTCATCCAAAATGGCCGCAAATTCTAACCAAATTGAGGAACAAGAGGAGGAAAATATTTTGGGGGACGAAATCAATGATCGTGAGCAGTTTCTGTCATCCAAATGTCATCAATTGAATGACCGCTTCCTAGCAAAAAAATATTACAAAGGAGAGGGGCATTCTCTTGACCAATCTTCAAGCCCGGATGCTAGGTCTTTATGGACGGTTGGAAGTGAGTGGTTGGTTATGTTTTGCTGTTGAGCCTATCAAGGCTAATAACACTTTGTGTGCACAAATTCTATGCCAACGCCACTGAAACCAACTTTGTTGATGACTTGGTAGTCCCGATACAGGGCAAATAAGTCTGTTTTGACCCATATAGATCAATTATTATTACGGCCGTCTCGATGCTGATAACATGGTGCACAAGGAAAGATAAAGGGAAGAAGGGAAAGAGTAGTTTGTTAGGCACCTACATGATGGCCATAGGCAAAAATGGATCGAGAGAAACCATCAGATTGAGTCCTCTAAGTTCACCATCGAGGCCAAGACTTGGCTTTCTATCATATGCAGCTGAGTTATCCCTTCGAGGAATGAGAGAGATGTGACTCCGGATAGAGCTCTCTTGATTTGTGCTATTATGGAGGGTTTGTCTAGATTATTGTGCGGCACATTCAGGAGGTAGTCATTGGAGGTACAAAGAGTTTTTCTTTTCCATCGATGATTACTTACTTATGTCAGACAAATGGGTGGAACAAAAGGATGCAGACATCATGAGAGATCCCGAAAAGCCTATCCATCCACTCAAGAAGAAGGATCAAGGACACCTAATGAAGAAGAGGAAGATTGATGTGCTTGATCAGGCGTTTGGCTCATTCACTGAGAGCGGTGCTTCACTTGGTCTAGACTCCACCTCTACATCTGATGGTCCACTACAAAGTGGGCTCCCCACTCTGGTTCACATATTAGGCCAGGAGAGATCTCTTTGGCCTCAGGTACTCTTTATTCTAACATTTTCCACTCTAGTGCAGGAGCAGTAGCTTCTCAAGAACAAGATGGCCAATATGGAAAGGAGGCAATAGAAGATGAAGGAGAACGAGAAAAAGAAAAGCAAATTCTTGAATTTTTTTTAATTGAAAGATAGACCTTAAGGCCTTTTATTTAGTAGCACAAAATAATATATACAACCCTCAGGTAAAGGCCCTAAAAGTCTAAACCACAAAAACCCAAAAAGGAATTGTCTAAAAATAAAAAAATATGTAAAAATCTAGAACCAAAAAGGAAAGAGGTACGACTGTCTCTTCATCTTCTCCAAAGCTTCACAATCATGGCAGATTCGCAACACCTCATGGATGGTAAGGTCTTAAACCATCTCAATCACTACAATCACTCAAGAATCTGGTGAAATAATCAAGTTTTGGGCGTTTTCACAATGGGCATTTACCGAGTCTCACAAATGCCGTAAAATCGATCCAATAGAAGACTTCTTCGACTCCATTATTCACTGATATGAGCTCATAAGATCAAGACAAGTATACCCCTTACTCCACCATTCTCGATGATACCCGATTTTGACTGTTAGTTTCAGCTTCATCTTGTCTTCTTTGACAGGTTGAGCTCAACTTGGAGCTAATACCACTTCTAAAAATGACACTATGATGGCTCTATCTTCAGTTTGGTCCGGTATGAACCAAGAATCCAACTTCTCATTTGATGAACGAAGCTTGTTTTTTGTAGTGTTACGAGCTTCTAATCTTTGTATTATGCCTTGAAAGTTAATTCCCAACTTGTTGAATTTATCTTCATGCGAAAATGCTTCAGTTGGTGATTTTACCTTACTCTATTATCAAAGGTTCCATTTTGGAGCTTGTTGATTCTAAGGTTTGGTACTTGATGTTTGTCCTTGTTTAGAATAGATTTAGCTTCCCCTGGTAATTCTTCAGCTGATGAATAAGAAATTTTCTCTAATCCTAGAAAAAAGAAAAGTTGATTACCTAAAAAATCTGCCATTTTGTTGCCTTCTCTGTATACATGAATAACCTCTACCTCCACCTCCTTAATCAATATCTTGATTTTATAAATCATTACTGTCAGATTCCACGGGACCTACCAATTCCCATCTATCATCTTCTTAACAGCCAATGAATCAGTCTCTAATATCAAAGGAAGATGATTGTGTTCGATGTGATATTTCAGTCCCATCTTTAGTGCGATAACTTCAGCTATCAAACTTGAACTCTTACCAAGTCTAGTCACTTCTGCATAAATTAAATTCCCAGAATCACTTCTTACCCAGAAAGCTCCTGAACATGGTCCTGGATTACCCTTAGATGCACCATCTGAGTTACACTTAAAGAAACCCAAACTAGGTAGCTTCCAGTAAACTACTTGACTGCCAATCCTGGGGGTATACTTTTCTGAGAACTTTACCAAATCAGGCCAATGCGAGGGGATATTAGATAACCATGGATAGATGCACCTAGCCATAGAAATTAAGTTCCTATTAATCTCCATTCTCTTGAAACCTTGTGACATACTTCCTCCATGTTTGATAGCATTTCGCCTCTTCCATATCTTCCACATCTTCCACAAAATAAATAGAGGTACAACTTTGAACATAGGCTTTAACTTTGATGCACAATCAACTTCCCACCATTTGTGTTAACACTACTCTTCACTTGAATAAAAGGACCAGTCACCCATGCAGATACAACAATGCCAAATGTAGTTAGAAACAGAACATGACATAAATAGATGATCAATAGATTCTTGAACCCATTCAACACAACAACAAGAACTAACATAGTCACTCATTGTGTTTCTAACCAGTACTTCCCCAATAGGTATTCTTTTTATCCACAATCTCCACAGGAAAACGAAACCTTAAAGGGAACACCCTCCATCCAAATTTGTTTGAAACTATTCTGAACTTGACCTTTGATCCTTATACTCTCCCAAGCAGAACCTAAGGAAAATTTTCATTATTTATTCAACATCCACCAAAGTTTATCCCATATTTCAAGTTCCTCCTTGCAATTCACATTGTTGAAGATGTGATTGTACAGTTCCTCTGAAAAGTATTGTTGTAGAAGCCCAACATTCCATCTTCCATTAGAAAAAAATTGTTTCACATCTTCTAGGTGATAATGTATCTCATAGTTTATGGGCAATATGTCGTATAAGGCACCTAGTTGGGTCCAATTGACATACCACAAACTAGAATGTTCACATTTGGGCTCCCACCATATATTTTGATCAAACATATCTCTATCCTCTAACATATGCTTCCAAGTCATAGACCCCCCTTTCCACAACACAATTTGAGGTTCCACTTTCTTACAATATTTGTTCCACATGAAATTAGTCCATAGGGATTTTTATGTTCTAAAGATCCACCACCACTTAGCAAATAGAGCCTTAGCAACATCAAACAATGATCTAATCCCAATCCCACCTCTTCTTTTGGTTGGAAAATGTCAGGCCAACCAATCCAATGTTTGCTTCTCCCATTCTCCTTACAATTCCATAGAAATCTTGCAAAAATTCTATGTAAGTCATATAAAACACATTTGGGAGGATTAATAGTAGATAACAAGTAAATGGGAATGCTATTCAACACACTATTAATTAGTACAGCCTTACCACCAAATGAAAGCATCTTCCCCTTCCACACTTGTAATTTATTATGAACTTTCTTCATCAATTCAGTGAAGTCCATTTTCCTACTCTTTGCATAACCAATAGGACAACCCAGATACATAAGAGAGAATGCTCCTCTACTAAAACCAGTGCTCTCCTCTACTATTCTAATATGGGCATGAGAAGCCTTATGATATACAAGGAAAGCACTTCTATCCTTGTTTATCATTTGGAAAATTTGAGCTTCATAATCTTTTTTAATACTTTGATGAGGAACATCCAATTCACCCTGTCATAAGCTTTTGCCATATCTAGCTTTATCATCACATTTGCAGGTTTTCCTCTTAGTTTGATGTCAATAATAATCTCTTGTGCCAGTAGTACATTCTCTGTTATATTCCTACCTTTAATAAATCCTGACTGATTCTTGGGTATAAGAGAAGGTAGTAACATTTCCAATCTATCATGCATTACTCTAGACACTACCTTATTCAGAAAATTGCTCAAACTAATTGGTCTCATATCAGAAAAGGATTGGATAACCTCCTTTTTTGGTAATAAGACCAAGTTAGTTTGAGTGATGGATTTAGGGGGAGTGTAGCCTTCAAAAAATGCAACTACAACATTATACACATCAGTACCCACAATATTCCAACATTTCTGAAAGAAGTGGCCAGTAAACCCATCTGGACCACTAGCACTATCCCCTTTTAATTCAAAAAAACCTTCTTGACTTATTCCATGGCAGGAATAACATTGATGCCTGCATTCTCTTCATCAATAATAACTCCTGGAATATGTTGCAACAAACTTATCTCCTCATCAATAGTGTTTTCAGAAAATTGATTCTGAAAAAAGGAGATAGCTTCCTCAGCAACCTGATTAGAGTCTTCTACCCACTGACCATCTGCTTTCATGATTCTGTTTACTATAAATCTCTTCCTTCTACCTTTCACCAGACTATGAAAAAATCTAGTGTTCCTTTCCCTTCTATGAACTATTGAAAACTTGCTTTTTGTCTCCAAATTTCTTCCTCAAAATGTATGTATTGCTTCAATTTAGCCTGCGCTCTTTGCAATACCATTCTATTGATTACTGAGGGATATTATTCAAATAAGTCTTCTTCCAATCTGATAATTTCCTCTCTAATGATCAGTTGTTTAAATATATCACCAAATCTTTCCTTACTCCAGCTTGTTAAGGCAGATCTTCTTTTCTTCATCTTTTGCTTCAGATTGATCAATATGTCTCCTTCCTCAAACACCCAACTTGTAGCAATCACATCCTGAAATTCCTTTTTTTCCGTCCAAAAATTCAAAAATCTAAATGCCCTTCTGAAAATATCAGTATTTTCTCCACAAGATAATAACAAAGGAGCATAGTCAGAACCACTTCTGGACAAATGCTCCACTTCCACCATATTATTTAGCCCCAGAAAAGATTGATTAATCATCATCCTATTAAGCCTTCTCAATATGCATTCACTGTCGGCCCTTCCATTCCACCATGTAAAAGGACTTCCTTTAAAATTTACATTCATAAGCTCACAAGAATTCACACAAAGAAAAGTCCTCATATTCCTGAGGGTAATCTGGTAGTTCCCCAATTTTATCTTCATCACTAAGAATAACATTAAAGTCACTCCTGACCAGCCAAGGTACATTCACATTCACATTCACGCTAATGCTATAAATATCATCCCATAGCCCGAGTCTCTACTAAGCATCACATAACATACACTACAATAATTAAAAGTGATTGACCAGTTTCTTGAAAATTCAGTTGCAAAGACAATTGTTGGTCAAAATCAGAGATGATCCCCACATGAACATGATCTTGCACAAACACCCATATCTTCCCATTTTGATTATAATTTGCATACTACATCCCCAACCTTTATATGTATTTATGAATTTGTCTTGCATCTTGGAATGGTTGCATTAAAGCTATAATGGAAAATTTATGAAACCTATGCAATATCTGAATTCTATGGAATGCATTCTGGGTCCTCACAGATCTTACATTCCAAAACAATGTTTTCATCTTCATTTACCACTTGCTATGATGGACCTTTTATGATTTTTCCTAATAGGTAGAGCATCCTCTTTGTTCTTGCCTTTTTTTTTTTTTTAGCTTTGGCAGCTATTTGAGGTGACAATCCTGCATCCTTCAACACTTGATGTTCCTTGTTGCAATTGTCTTCTTCTTCTTTATCTTCTACAACCTCTGTGTATCTGTTTTTGTTTACTATTTCACTTCCTTATTCCACCTGATGAGAAACAAGATCATGTAATATTTTAACTGGTGATATTCTATTGCAGGTAGGTGAATTTACAATGGTAGGTGAATTTACAATTGTAACTATTGCATCCTTGTCTGGTGGCTTCTCCAACATGAGTATGTTATGTTCTATAGCTGGATATCTTCCCACTGCATCTCCTTCATTTTCAATTGCATTTGAATTGTCCACTAGAAGGGGTGTATAATAAACAGCCTTAGCTAGTTCTTGCGGAATGTTTAATGCTTCAGGATCCTCCATGTTGTTCACCTCTGTAGTGCCCGTATCAAGTGACTGATTTTTTGAATTCATATTTGTTGTGCCTGTTTTGGAGATGTTGCAAATTGCTACGTCGTTCATCATTTCTATTGTTGTCAGCTGCTGTACAATAGCAAGGTTGCTACTTTCCATCTTGGTTGTTGCATCTATATTCCTTTCCCTCTCCATTAACTCTTGATTCTTGCAACTACTGTTATGTGTTTGTTGTTGTGCATTAACTGAACTGCTGCTATTCATCATACTTGATGCACATATTAGTTCTCTCTCCTTATTCATCTGTTGCATTTGTCAACGTATATTCTCTTATTTCTGCTCCTCATTCTTGGTTGTATCTTTATGTTGTGTGTTGTGGTTCTCTGTTATTTTCCCTTGTTGCTCCTTCCCCTTATTAGACTGGGTATCCCCAGTTTCTTCACCTTTATTCTGTAGTAACGCAAAAGGATTACAACTGCCGATTCCTTGCTCATTCTGGTTTGTATTCAGCTATGTCTCTGTAAGTAGCTTATGTGATTCTTTGTTGATCTTGAACCTTCTGCTTGTAGGATTCCTTCTAGCTATTACCACCTTCCCATTTATGTATCTCCTTTGTGTAGGTACTTCATATTTATCCATCTTATCTTCTATATCTCCCCCATTGTCATCAACTATTGATCTTCACAACTCTGGATGTAAATTTCTGCAATCCTCTTCCCCATGGCCCTGCAACTTACATGTATGACAATATTTGGTCATTGTATCATATTGAATCTTGAGTTTCTGCATTCTCTTGACCTTAGTTTTGTCATTAATTACCTCTAGCTCCACATAGTCAGGTAGCTTAACAACCATATTACTTGCACTTTCACTCTTGCGCAACTAGGTCGAGTTTTATTTATTGTTGCTAAGTCCAAATGAATAGGTTTGCCAACAGCTGACGCTAAATAGAATAAATATTCTTTCACAAAAAGGTGGGAAGAAGGTCAGGAAAACATATCCAAGTCATTTCTTGGGTAGTTTCTTCACCAGGCTTAAATTTGGCATCATAAATAAAGGGTCGCATTTGGTATGCCACTCTATCTTTAGCATTGATATAATAGACATTCTTAGACATCATATTTATAAAATACTACATCAAGTTGAATCTCATAAGGATATGTCTATTTCTGAGCAAACCTATATTACAATCTCCTTTTGTTTTGCATTGCTTAGGAATTTATGTTCTAAGATCATCAAACTTCGGCCATACATATGAGAATTTACCAACAATTGCCAATTGGAGGTCTTCAAGAACATTCATCCGTTGCACTTCTTCCTCCATCCATGTGATTCTGGTATTCCATCTTTGTATTCCACGAGCTTCATTATAATTCCCTCTCCTGCTGGTTTCTTCAATTGATTGGAACACTGTTTGATTAGATCAACATATTTACCCTTATTGACATGTTTAACAGACTTGTCCACGTTGTTTTGATCTTCCATATTGCTATCTTTTGGAAAAACAATAACATCCATAGGCAAACTAGGCTTATTAGGTGATTTAGGGTGATAAAGTTCAGGAAAAATTTCGAACTACGTATTAGCGAACTCCTGGTCACCCAGACTCGACTGACCAGTGGCCTGACCGACCATAACAGTGGTGACAATCGGAATTTAGTATTTCTAGTGGCTAGGGTTCAAAAACCTACAAATTCGTGAAAAAGATGATGGATATGCTTCAAAAATTTTATGGGTAAGGCGATGATGCTGATGATGTCCTCTCGGACCCTGATAGATCCACTTCTGAGTGAGGCAGCATAGGGAGCCCTTGTATTCTCTTTTGTTTTTACACAATTTCATTTTAGTTGCGGGTGCCTGCCTTGTGGTCATTGGTTATTGATGCATACTTTGATTGTGCGCTTGTCAGGCTTATTTTGCTTTTTTATGGATTGGTATGTGATTTTCTTAATGATGTGCCCTTGTCAGGCTTTTGTTGATATTATGCTGGATTATTCATTTTTTTTGTTTCTCTTTAGTGTTTTTTTATTTATAGCTTCTTTGTTTTGATTGGATATGGAATTCTTGAGTGATGATTCCCAATGATAGATAGAGTGACGACTTTCTTAAGGAAAAATCATCATTTGGTTGTGAGTATATTGATGGGATGTTTACGTGGTAAAGTCTGAGTAGCCATGTCTCGAGGAGATGCATGCATTTTCCCAATGATGGATTGGTTGATGTGTTTCTTAAGGGAAAATCATCATCTTATTGAAAGGATGTGACTTGGTTGTTACTATTAATATAGTCGTGTATTGTGGAAAACTAAGCATACCCGCTGATTTTTGAATTGAAAACAAAATGCATGATGTGAATAATTTTGTGTCAACTCTTATGAATCTTTTTGTGACTCTTGATTCATTAGTGGTTTTGAGTTGGATGTCATTTGAACTTGAAGAGGAAAGAAAAAATTGAGCCATCTTGATTGACCTTCATGCCATGTGTGGTGAGTTGTTGAATAATTCCTTGTGTTCATTTGTACTAGCTAGAACGTTCCTAGTTAGTCTTTTGATGGTGACCTTGATTGAGTTTTGTTGGAGAAATGACCTTAGGCATTCTTTGTGATTCTTGAAAGTCCACTTGACCTAAAGATCAAACTTTTGCACTAAATGTTTCCCTAGTTGACTCCCTTTGAGCTTAATACTATTTTCTTGGCAACCTCATTACAAGCCTTTCCCATTTCAAAAAGGTGATTCTATTTTGAACCTTTCCCTCCTTGAATTTGAGAATTGTGAGAGTTGAGGCTAAGATCCTAAATTTAGGGATGTTGTTGGAGACCCATAGGGGATATGCTTACCTCATGAAGGCTTGTTTATGAGCGATAAAAAAATGAATCAAAGAATGGAGGAAAAAGTTTTAAAGAGAGAATAGTCTTGAAAAAGAAGAAAAGAAAGAGAATAAGAGAATATTGAATCCTCCAAAGTATGGAATTTTTGCATGTGAGGAATCTTGAGTGAAATGAGAAAAAGTATGCATTGGGTTAAAAATGAAGAAATTGGTGAAGTTGAAAAAATGAAAATTGCTGTGTGTAGTGTTCAAGGAGGGTGTAGTCACTTTTATCCAAATGGTATCCTAACCTTCCCTAAGCCTACATTACAAGCTTGATAAAGTCCTTTGTGATCTCTGACAGAATGCTTTTGAGCTAATGATGATTGAAAATAAGGGCAAGCCTATTGTGTGATATTTGTGTGCATGTGATGTTCTTTCTGAGTGTGAGTGTGAGTGTTTGTGCTTTTATCTATTGTTTTGTAAATACTTTGTGAGTGTCTTAGGACATTTTCTTTCTTGTGAGGGCATGTAATAGAGATAATAGCGATTTTGAAAAGTCCTATTTGAGTCAAATGAGCATGTGAAGGAACTAATGATTTTGAATTACTTCTTAAGATTGAGTTGTTTTCAGTTGATTATTCATGGTTCTTGAAAATATGATGAGAGAATGAAGGAAGTTCTTTCTGTGTGAAATTGTTCATCTGGTGCCTATTTGTTAGTACCAACCGAGGTCATGTTCTTTGTGCTTAAGGGATAATTGGTGTACTTGAATGGAATGGGTTCTTGATGCTTTGATTCTAACTCTCTTGAGGACAAACTATGATTTAAGTTTGCGGGTGTTGATAAGTCGGTATTTTTACCAACTCATCTTGTCTTTAAGCTTAAATTTTTAGATTCTCAGGTGGGAAATGATGCATTTAATGTGCTTTACTTCATGTTTACAGGAAAATGAAGTGAAGAGTTTATTTAGAAGATATTTGAAGAAACCAAGTGAAATTGAGACAAAAAGAGAACAAAGATTGAAGTTTACAACTCGCACGTCACTACTCATCTCAAATTCATGGTCAATGGGTTGCGATTGCGGTCAATTGAAGAATTGACCTTTGCGATCACCTGGTCAGTAGTTGTGATCGGATGATACATAATTGTTACCCATCGCGATCATGTGGGTTAATTATGGCGAACACAAAAAATAACTATCAGGCGTTTAGGCAAAAATGAAAATTCAACAATTTGATCCCAAATTTCATTTTATACTCGTGGACATCCATTGTGAAGGGCATAATTCATTCTATCCATATTTTCAGGGTTTTAGGCTTGGATAGAAAGTTTCCTGACAACTCACCTTTGTGTTTGAAGATTGAAAACTCCATTTTAATACTTTCTCTTTCTTCATTTCCTTGCTTTGTATTGCTTGAGTTGTGGGTGTATTGATTATTGAGAATTTGGGTTTTCTGCTAGAAAAAGACAATTGTTGGGTTGTTGATTTCATTCTATTGCTTTTGTAATTGATTGAAGGCTTCCCATTTATGAAATGGGTATTTCATTATCTAATCAATTTCAAGCTTAAATTGTTTTCCTAATGGATTTGATTACTCCTTGGACTTGCCCATTTACTTTGATTGTGCTTGGAAAAGTCAATTGAGGTTGGGATTTATTAATTAGTGCTTAATTTGAGGTGTAACAACCCATTTAGATTCTAGCTTGGGATACTGGAATCTTGCAATGAATAGAATTGGACTAATTGCGATAGCTACTTAACTAGGCTTGAAAAAAGCTAGGTGAGAAATATTTGCTTTCGTTAGGAAGAAGTAGGTGAATCATGTAGGTTCCAATGAATATATTAATTTTACCATGATGAAGTTGCATGCGATTAAGTTGCAATGGATAATTTTAAAGTCAATTGGCTTTCCATTCCATAATTCGCTTTGATTCCTTACTTGAAAAGACCTTTGCCCTTGTTCGCTTTCCCCTGTATTGTTGATTGTAACTAAGATCATCTTCATATTATAAATGTGTATTTTTTATTTGGAATCAACTCGTATCTAGTGATTCTTTATCTTTTCAATTACCAATAAATTGTTCCTTGTGGGATTCAACCTTGACCTCATACATTGGGATATTATATTGTTAATGATCGCCCACTTGTTCACTTATATGACGGGTAATTCAGCGTTATCAAAATGCGGTGAGGAGCCTGCGAGCGCGATGTCAAAGGGAACAGGGGGCCGCAATTGTGGCAGGTAGCTCGCGAACGCGGAGGGTCAATAGCCTAACCAATGTGAATGCGGCCTAGACACACAATCACAGAGGCTAGCCACACAAGCCTTTGTGAATGCGACTAAGATGTCCTGCAAAAAAGAATGGTTAAAAGACCCTGCACTAGCTGATGCATATTAGCTGGATTGGGAAAGCTCCAAATCTCCAAAAGGGTGCTTAGAATTCGTTCAGAACCCTATGCACGCAAATGAGACATGCAACCACATAAAATTTTATATTTTTCGGACTCGACGGAGCAGTCAAAACTTCCATTCGAGGTCCTCGATAAAAAATGGGTCCCACACCCAAACTCCTTTTTACTCAAAATCTACAAGGGGCTCAAAATTAGCTCGAAAGTCTTGGGCACCGCATGAAAGGTCATTTTGGGACAAACTCGACATTCCAGAACTAACCACATTGACAGAATTCTCATCGGATCTTGTTTTCCAAGAATGTTGACTTAAGTCAATGTCTATCCAAAGCTTTAAAGCTAAAACACCTAATGGCACAAATTCACATCAGAAGCCTTGAAGTTTTGGCCAACCATGCCACTGGCCTAAAATGACCCTTCTTGAGCTGATGGACCCATCAAAATTGCATTCTGAGGCCGTCTTCTTACACATTCTACCGCAATCTACCGTTCAAGTTGCAAATTCTCAAAAACATAGAAACTTGCATAAAAACAAAATGAACGACCAGGTTACTGAGCTATAATTCCCATCAAGTCATAAATGACTTGTGGTTGCTATAGGAACGCTCTAAACGATGAAATAAAGGCATTTATAGAGAATTAAACTCGAGGGTCAAGAATTTTATTCATGAAAGTAATAGTCAAGAAGTGCCTGAAGGCTCAATCAAGTCGAGAAACTTCTCTTTCATCTCATGCTCGGTTTCCTAGGTATCTTCCTAAACTAGAAGATGCCTCTAGTAGACCTTCACCACTGAATGACTTTCTAATGCAAGTGATGCACATCTCTAGGAAGGTTTCATGACCCAAAAATGTGGCACTTGTCTATTCAAACCAAGACAAGTTAGCCTCAACCCAACAAAAACGAATGAAAAGTAGAAAGAAATGAAACAATAACAAGATGAAGTAGAAAACTTATTGTTTCTATTAAAACCCCCAAAATCCGGTTGTCATGTGTAAGGGCCTCCATTACAAAAGTGAGGAAATGAAATAATTACATAGTCTCAAAATCTTTGTTTCTCAAATAAAACAAAGCTTAAAGTAATGGAACAAGAGGAACCACTAGAATGACAATTAACTACCTCTCAAATTCCTTGACAAGCCTCGAAATCCGAAGAAGAAGAAGAAGCTCACAGGGGTCCGGGCTAGGAACCTACACAAGTGTAGAAGAAAGGGGTGAGTACCAACAACATGGTACCCAACAAGAAACCTACAAGCAAAGCATACAACTAGAAATCAAATACTCCTTTCATCCCAACCAAACCTCCTCAAACTACAACCTGCACGGAAATCAGCCCAACCTAACCGTCCTACATACACAACTCATAAGGCTCAATAATCACAGTTAAACAATCACAATTCAATAACCACCACAATGAAGTAAGTCGATCTCAATGTCAAGTAGATCAATCACACACAACAAGTGCATCAACCATAATAAACAAGTAAGTCATACATAAGCATCAAACTGCATCGAATCACAATACTCAATATCTTGCCTGAAATGACCTCGGCATCAAAAACACTCGCCAAAAATGACCTCGGTATCATAACACTTTCCGACAATGACCTCGGCATCATGAACACTTGCCAAAAATGACCTTGGCATTATAAACACTTTTCGGAAATGACCTCGACAACATAGAAACTTGCCGGCAATGACCTCGACATCATAACTTTCACATGTCTCATCACGGTGTTCAACAATCAATGCACACAAGGAATATCACAACACATTGAATAGACAACAATTCAGGTGATTCAAGTCCACATTTATGCTATCAAGAATTTCATAAATCAATCAATAAGGGTCACAACAAGGGAATTCACATCACAATGATCATCACAAAGCCTTTTCATTTCGACCCTTTTTTATTCATTGATATTTATCAGGTTGACAATTAACCCTTCACCTCATTCCCATTACTTCCAATACACAAACAGTGAAGGAAATACACAAATTCTACTAGAATAAAAGGTTTAAGAGATCACTTGACTTAAATCAATCAAGTAATCACTCCAAGAGTTGAGTCTTCCCCTTCCGACTAATGTCCAAAGCCACACAATCAATAACAATCAAGTATTCACAATAAATTTCCGGAAACAACAATACTCACATCAATTTCTTTGAAAAATGGATCAATTAACACAAAACCTTAATCCTAAAATAAGGTTTGAATGTGAAATTTAATACTTGAAAATGTTAATCAAGTCCATAGGAACTCATTGGTAGAAATCATTTCGAAAAAGGGCTCAAAATCAGTTCACAATCATCATTTTACTATGTTCTTGGGTTCTTGAAGATAACAAAAAATTTCTTATTTCAAAAGCTTAATTTTAACACTTAAATCCATAAGTAATAATGGGAAATAGAATATTTAGAGTTAAGAATCGTTATATAAAAGATTTTCCTTGATAACCTGGATGAAATTGCCATCCCAAAACTCTCGAAACTCAAAAATTATGAAATGGGTTTGAAACACCAATTTTGAAAAATATTATGCGTAGGTCTCAAATGCTCATCGTGATCGCGATCCAGAGTTACACGACCGCGATGAGTAAGATAGTCAGCTTATTAAAGTCGACCATTGTGACCGTGGAAAGGCCCACGCGAACAGGGTGAACCTAAAATTAGTGCTACACGATCGCGATGACCAAAATGGTCTTGTACCAGAACCTGAAACCAGCAAAATAGACAAGGCATACAATCTTCTGAAAGGACCCTTCGGATTTGTTCGGAACCCCGTATATACAAACCACATATGCGAACCGGTCAAACTCAACATTCTGGTCTCAACGAAATCGTCAAAACACGAATCCGAGGTCTCCTTGACCCGGCATCTGTGAAAACCACAAGAAACTAACATGATGCAAAAAAATGCTAAAGAAAGCTTGGGACATCTCAAAAATCAATCAAGACATCACCTAGGCCTAAAATAATCTCCTGAATCCAACAGAACTCTCAAAAATCTGATATGAGCATCCGAATCCCAAATATTGACCAAAGTCAATCCAAAAGCTAAATTTCCACAATTTGACAACTTAGGACCTCAAATCCTCAAAAAGACTCCGAATTTGAAACCAACAACTTTCACATAGCAGGGTTCACATTTAAGAGTAATGAAATCGACAAAGTTCCATTTCAACATATGAAATTCCAAAAGACACTGAAAATCTCTTTCTTAAAAATATTAGCCTTTCAAACTCAAAACATGCACAATTCTCAACTCTAAACTCAAAGTTTGAAACCAACTTCCAAAACTCACATAAAAGACTCAGGGTCGATATCCGAAGGGGAGAAATGATAAATTCACGAAACATCCCAAAAATAACCGACGGGGTAATTACATTATTCACCAATTAAAACCATGTTTGTCCTTGAATATAAAGAAAAAGAAAGTAATTGAAGCCTCGAATGTTGAGGAAATCTAGCACGTATATCTAACTCTCTCTCCCAAGTCACCTCATCAACTGATCGGTGCTTCCACTACACCTTCACTAAAGCAATCTCCTAAGTCCTAAGCTTTCAAACCAGCCTATCCAAAATGGCTATAGGCTCCTCCTCAAAAGACAAGTCTGGATCCAACTCAACTGAATCAAGAGAAAGTACATGGGACTCATCCGGCACGTACTTCCGAAGCATGGAGACATGAAATACAAGATGCACGGTTGACGAATTAGGTGGCAAGGCCAACTTATAGGCCACCTCTCCCACACAACTCAAAACCTCAAAGGGTCCAATGAATCTAGGGATAAGCTTGCCCTTCTTTCCAAACCTCATCACACCCTTCATGGGTGCCACTTGGAGCCAAAAATGATCACCTTCCATGAACACTAGGGCTCGAACTCTCTGATCCACATTACTGTTCTGTCGACTCTAGAATGTCAACAGTCTACCCGGGATCATACAAACCTGCTCCATAGAATATTTAAGCAAGTCTGTATCTAATGAATCCATCTGAGCTGAATCGAACCATCTCATCGGAGTCCTACACTGTCTTCCATACAACGCCTCAAAAGGGGCCATCTGAATACTGAAATGCTAATTGTTGTTGTAGGCAAACTTTGCTAAGGGAAAATATCAATCCTATCTAGCACAAAAATCAATCACAATAGCTCGGAGCATGCCCTCCAACACCTGAATCATACGTTTGGACTAACCATCTATCTTTGGATGAAAAGTTATACTCATATCTACCCGAGTACCCAAACCATGTTGTAATGCCTTCAAGAAACTTGAAGTGAAAAAGGTACCTCGATCAGAGATAATAGAAATCGGGACTCCATATAGTCGCACAATTTGACTGATATAAAGCTTAGATAACTTCTTTTCCATATACATCACGTGAACCGGGATGAAATGTGCGGACTTGGTAAACCTATCAACAACCACCCAAATGAAGTCATAACCACCTAAGGTGGTAGGTAGTCCACAAGAAAGTCCATATTGATCTGTTCTCACTTCCAAGTAGGAATATGCATCCTCTGAGATATACATCCAGGCCGCTAGTACTCACACTTGACCTGTTGGCAAGTCAAACACCTCGAAACAAAGTTTGTAGTATCTCTCTTTATCCCACACCACTAATAGTGCTGGCTCAAATTGTGATACATCTTTTCCACCCCCGGATTGATGGAATATCTGGAACAATGGGCCTCCTCAATAATTAGTCTATTCAATTCACCCACCTTGGGCATAGAGATCATGCCTCCAATCTTCAAGACACCCTCAAAATCAAGGACAACCTCCTTGGCTTCCCCTCTCATCACCTTGTCTCGAATGAGACATAGCTTCTCGTCATCAAACTAATGCTCCTGAATTTGCTCAACTAAGGAAGAATGAGCCTCAACAAAAGCAATCAAACCACCCATCTCCTCAGAAATCTCTAACCTTACGAGACTGTTGGCTAATATTTGAACATCTCTAGCCAATGGCTCTCCTCCATACTAATAGCGGAAATAATCCATATGCTAGAAGTCTTCCTACTCAAAGCATCTGCCACGACATTGACCTTCCTTGGATGATATAAGATAGTGATTTCCTAGTCCTTCAGTGGATCAAGCCATCTGCACTGCCTCAAGTTTAGATCCCTCTGACAGAAGAAACACTAAAGACTCTGATGATCTTTGAAGACCTAAAAGTGAACCCATATAGATAATGTCGCCATAGATTAATCACAAACACTGCGGCTGCCAACTCTAAATGCTAAGCAGGGTAGTTTCTTTCGTGGGTCTTCAACTGTATAGAAGCATAGGTGATCACCTTACCCTTCTATATCAGCACACCACCTAATCTGACCTTAGAAACATCACAATAAACAGTAAATTCCACACATTCTTAGGGTAAAGTCAAAATAAGAGCCTAAGTCAATAAGGTATTGAGCTTTTGAAAGCTCTCCTCACACTCATCAGAACATTGGAAGGTCACACTCTGCAAAGTCAATCAGGTTAAAGGAGATGCAATGCTGAAGAAGCTCAACACAAATCGCCTGTAATAGCCCGCAAGTCCCACAAAGCTCTGGATCTCAGCAGTCGATGTAGGTCTGGTCCAACCCCTCACTACCTCAATCTTGGCTGGATCTACCCGAATACGTCCCTTGGACACCACTTGTCCCAAAATTGCTTCAGATGCAAGCCAAAATTGGCATTTCGAGAACTTCACAGAAATCTTCTCTTCCTTCCCGGAGTACAATCCTCATATGCTGATCGTGATCCTCCTCATTCTTGGAGTACACCAAGATGTCGTCAATGAAGACTATCACGAAGGAATCCAAATACGGCCGTGACACCTCGTTCATCAACTCCATGAACGCGGTAGGGGTGTTAGTCAAACCAAAAGACATCACAAGAAACTCATAGTGCCCATAATGGGTCCAGAAGGATGTCTTAGGGAAATCCGAAACTCTAATCTTTAGCTGATGATAACCGGACCTCAAGTAAATCTTAAAGAACTAAGATGCACCCATAAGCTGATCAAACAAATGATCAATATGAGGAAGAGGATACTTGTTCTTTAAAGTCAATTTGTTCATTTGTCGATAATATATACACATCCTCATGGACCCATCCTTCTTTCTCACAAATAATAGAGGAGCACCCCATGGAGAAATGCTAGGTGAATAAACCCGTTACTCAACAAATCTTGGGACTAGTCCTTCAACTCCTTCAACTCAGCTGGAGCCATATGATCTGGAGGAATAAAGATGGGCTTTGTGCCCGACTCCAAGTCAATATCCCTGCCGGGAGGAACACCTGTAATAGAGGTAGGAAACACATATGAAAACTCTCAAACCATTTGCACAAATTCCATGAGAGGTGGCTCAATATTAATATCCCGAATGAAAGCCAAATAGGAAGAACAACCTCTATAAATCAATCTCTGAGTTCGAATGAAGGATATAAGTTTTCTAAGGTAACAACCACTAGCACCCATCCACTCAACTCTCAGGACACCCAACGTCGCTAAGGTCACTGATACGTCAAAACTTACACCTCAATTAAGAAGTATAAACGGTCGAAGTCAATTTATAGAACTCAACTCGAGTTGAGGTGGATCCCACAAGGAATTTACTACTGAAATATCCTTACTGACGCTCTTATTCAATTGTGGTTAATATTTCTAAAAGAAAGTAACTTACATAAAGTCAATTTGGGTTGTTTGTTTGTTTAAGTAACCAATGTTGAATTTAGTATCAAAGTTATCAGAAGCAACAATAGTTCCACGATTTTAGAAGTTGATTAATGAGACTAAGATTGTGTTCCCTACAACTTTCAGTTCAGTATCAAATTGTTTGCAATCAATGATCCGTTGTTAGCATTGCATGTTCCTAGCAAGTTAGATACATCTAAACGCTTCTCAGCCCTATTTAATGACTTTTACTCATTTGTCTTGGTCTTAGAGTATTTTCGTGTTTACCCTCGCATGCTTGTTAATGAAATTCCCTTCTCTCGAACTCTAATCTTCACAACAAGTTGATAGAATATGATTTTACTTTTTCCTAATTACCACTTTTCTGTCGAACAAGTGGTAAATATGGGCAGGTTCTAATGCGTGCACTCATTAGAAAGAATTCATGAGGAAAGTAGGAATCACATGCATAGCTAACAATGACACATTAATCGTATTTTGAATTCATAACTATATTTTAGTCAGGGTTTCCACAACCCTAGTTGTGGTATTTAACCACTCATTCTTTCAAGAAAACAAACGGTAATCATTATTGAAAGCATAATGTAAAGAACTTACAATAATAGCAAACTAAAAAGAAATATTGATTATCAACACTTGATCACAATTACAAAGTTTGATCCCAAGTAATCAACAAAACTAAGCGTTTGAATATGGAAACTATCGTTTCTCCTTGCTCTCAAAGTCGCCAAGTTCGAACGATCAAAAGTAGTACTCAAAAATAAACCCTATATAATTAAAATAGTCTGTAAAAACAAGTCCAACTCGAAGTAGAACTGAACTGTCATGAAGCTTCACGGGTAGGTTGACAACTCGTCTGGTAATAGACGGCTTGTCAAGCCTCCCGTAATCCCACACTTAGAATGTTTGGGATTTCTTCACTAGTGGTCTTCACGCGCTACTAGACGTCTCATCTCATACTATACGACTCGTCTAGTGTTCCGTAGACTTGTACCTTAACTTGAGTACCTACTGGATTCCTTGCCCCTCATCCACGAGCAACCACACGACCTGTCTGGGGTTCCGTGGCCTTTCAGTGAACACTTAGTCCTACAAGGCTTTGGCACTGCTTCTCTTATGAGCTCTCAGACGGCTCATCTAGTGGACCACGGCCCGTCTAGGGCTCTGTGGTCTTCATATTGCACTTAGGTAGTTTTTAAGACGTCACTGCCTCATCTTCACAAGCCCTCAGACGGTTCGTCATCATGACCACGACCCGTCTAGGGCTCATTGGTGTTTGCTTCAGATCCATTTTCTTCCCTTTTTTCTATCTTTTGCGTCCAAGTGTTTTACCTGTTCAATCATCAAAGAACACATCATATTCACATAAACACATTTAAATTCTCGCACTAATCCTTAGTTTTGAGCATCAAATGTGCCATGATTTCACGGTATATCAGTCACCGTCTTAGCATAACAATCAAGAATAGCATGATGCGGATAAAGTCAATCCATACCCAAGTTAATATCAAAGTCTACCATTCCCAAAATGATCAAGTCTACCATAGTATCATACTCAGCAAAAAAAACAAGACATGATCAATACACTCGATCCACCACTAAGGATCCACCACTAAGGAGTCACCCACTGTTGTAGAAACATGAATAGGCACATGCATGCTATCAAACATCATATCAAACTTTACAGTAAAATAGGTAGACACGTATGAGAAAGTAGACCCTGGAACAAACAATATAGACGCCAGTCGATGGAAAACTGGGACGATACGTGTGATCACAGGATTAGAAGTCTCGACCTTTAGCCTCCCTAGAAAAGCATAACACTGGCCCTAATAACCACCTACAGTCTGAGTAGAACCTCTACCTATACCCTACGGAGCTGGAGTACCCCTACAAGATGTCCTGCCGCCTCTACCAGAATGACCTATGCCTCGACCCTAGTCGGAGGCACTGAATCTCTAGATGGTGCAGTTGAATAAGAATGTTGGGGTCCTGAATGAGTCTATGAAGGACGTTGCATCAAATGACTTGGATCCCCACAAGTAAAACAAGACCTCAGCACAGATAAGTGTTGTTGCGAGCAAGACGAACTACAATTGCCACCTCGGTCAGAACCATAAATTCCTCGGGCAGATTGCCCACCCGATTATGAATACCCAAAACTTTTTGGTGACCTAGGTCTATGCCCCTACCCTAATATAAGCACCATGTGGCGTACCTGTCGCACTACCCTGAGAGAGGTTCTCTAACACACCTAGCATCCTCAACAAAGTCTCCTAAAAAGAAGGAGCTCTAAACTTGAGATGAACATGGTCCTCAAGAATCTCAACCTGGGGCTCGAGGGAAACATCTCTAGCTCTGCATCTAACTTGTGCCACTCCACGGGTACGACCTCTAACTGGTGTTACTCCACGAGCATGACCTCTAGCTCGTGCCATACCTCTACCCCTAGCTGTGGTCCCAACAAAAGCCTCGAGGACTGCCTCCCTTCTACCACTGGGAACATAAGCTCTGGTCCTTGACATCTGCCAAAACAACATGCGGAAACTCAGCACAAACAAAGGTAACCACGCACGATAAGAAAGAATGAACAAAAGGAAGCATCCTAACAGTCTTCATAGCCTCTCAAAGATAAGTACAGATGTCTCCGTACCAATCCTAAAGACTCTAGTTAGACTTGGCGTGTACACATGTGAGACCTATGACCTATGGGCTCTGATACCATTTGTCACGACCCAAAAATGGACGTGATGACAATTGTCTATTCCCTCTAGACAAATTAGCCTCAACGAAATAAAAACAAAAGAAAAGCGGAAAGAAATGAAAAAAGAACAAGATAAAGCGGGAAACTTATTCTTTCTATTAAAAACCCCCAAAATTTGGTTGTTGAGTGTACAAGCCTTCATTACAAAAGTGCGGAAATGAAATAATTACATTCTCTCAAAATCTTTATTTCTCAAATAGAACAAAGCATAAAGTAAAGGAATAAGAGGAACCGCCAAAATGACAAGCAACTACCTCTCAAATTCCTTGACAAGTTTCAAAATACGAAGAAGAAAAAGAAGCTTGCAGGGGTTCGGGATCGAAACCTACACAAGTCTAGAAGCAAGGGGTGAGTGCCAACAACACGGTACCCAACAAGCAACCTATTCAACAAAGCATCTCGCTGGAAATCAAATACCACTCTCATTCCAACCGAACCTCCTCAAACTACAACTTGCATAAAAATCAGCCCAACCTAACAGTCCTACAATACATAGCTAATAAGGCTTAGTAATCACAATTCAATGGTCACAATTCAATAACCAACATGAATCAAGTAAGTCAATCTCAATGTCAAGTAGATAAATCACACGCAACAAGTAAATCAACAACAATCAACAAGCAAGTCACACATAAGCATCAAAAGGCATCAATTCATAATACTTAATCTCTCGTCGGAAATGACCTCGACATCACAAACACTTGCCAGAAATGTCCTCGGCATCATAGAACTTGCCAACAATGACCTCAACATCATTACTCTCACATATCTCTTCACGGTGTTCAACAATCAATGCACACAAGCAATATCACACCACATGGAATGCACAACAATTCATGCGATTCAAGTGAACATTTATGCTATCAAGCATTTCATCAATCAATCAATAAGGGTCACAACAAGGCAATTCACATCACTATGAACATCACAAAGCCTTTACATTTCAACCGCTTTTTATTCATTAAGATTTATCAAGTGGATAATTAACCCTTCACCTCATTCCCATTACTCCCAACACATAAAAAACGAAGGAAATACATGAATTCTACTATAATACAAGGTTTAGGATTCCACTTGCCTTAAATATATCAATTCATGACTCCAAGAGTTGAGTCTTTCCTTTCCGACTAATGTCCAAAGCCACACAATCTACAACAAGTATTCACAATAAATTTTCAGAAACAACAATACCCACATCAATTTATTTGAAAAATGGGTAAATCAACACATAACCCAATTCCAAAAATAAGGTTTGAATCCAAAAATTTAATACTTGAAAATGTTACTCAAGGCCAGAGGAACTCATTTGTCAAAATCATTTCGAAAAAGGACTTGAAATCGGTTCACAATAACCATTTTACTAAGTTCTTGGATTCTTGAAGATAACCCCCACATTTCTCATTTCAAAAGCTTGATTTGAACACTTTAATCCATAAATAATAATGGGAAATAAAATATTTAGAGTTAAGCTTTACCCAAAAGTTTGTCCTCGAAAAAATGGTTCAAATCGCCACCCGAAAGCTCCGAAAACTAAAAAATGGTGCAATGGGGTTGAAACCCTGATTTTGGAAAATATTCTGCCTAGGTCTCAAATTCTCATCGCGATCGCGATCTATTATCATGTCATTGCAATGAGTAATACCATCAACTCTTTAAAGTTGACCATCGCAATCACTACAAGACCTACAGGATTGTGATGCACCTCAAATTACTGCTACGCGATGACCAAAATGGTCATGCACCAGACGTAAAAACAAACAAAATAGACAAGGCATAAAATCTTCCGAAAGGACCCTCGGGATTTGTTTGGAACCCTGTACACACAAACCACATATGCATATCAATCATACTCACTATTCCAGTCTCAATGGAACCATCTAAAACACGAACCCGAGGTCTCCTTGAACTGACATTCGTGGAAACCACAATAAACTAAGTCGACACCTAAAAAGGCTAAAACAAGCTCGGGACATCTCAAAAATCAACCAAGACCTCACCTAGACCTAAAATCATCCCCTAAATCCAACAAAGCTCTCAACATTTTGATCTGAGCATCCGAATCCGAGTGTTGGCAAAAGTCAATCCAAAGGTTAAATTTCCACAATAAAGAACTTAGAACCTCAAATCGTTAAAAAAACTATGAATATGAAACTGACAACACTCACAGACCAGATATCACATTTTGGGACTGATGGAATCGATGAATTTCCATTTCGACACTCAAAACTCTAAAAGACACCGAAAACCTCTTTTTCAACAGTATTAGCCTTTCAAACTTAAAGCTTGAACAATTCTTAACTTAAACTCAAATTTTGAAACCAACTTTCAAAACTCACATAAAAGACTCAGGGGTCGATATTGGGATGGGCAAAATGGTAAATTCACAAAACTTTCCAAAAATGACCGACTGGGTCATTACATAAAGATAGAAACTGGCTCATCCAAAAAGGTCAAATGGTCATCCAACACAACTAAATCATACTGGAGCACATAAGAGTCATTAGGAACATACTGGTGCAATATGGAAACATGTAAAACTAGTGAATAGCTGAGAATGTAGGTGTCACGACCCAGGGGTACCCCCTAGATGTAACAAGGCACATAGAACCCCGAAAGGCTCCATGTAAGCCACTTAGCATATCACAACATAAGATAATAAAAAAGTGCGGAAATTTAAAGATTTTTCCATACATCGAAGTCTTTTATAAAAGCAAGCGGAAGTCTTTAACACTATGTCTCAAACAATCTAATACAACTTTGAATAACTCTTGGGATACAGCCCATACAAAATCTAAATATAAAAGAAAGGTGATCACATCCTCGATGCTATGAGGACTCACCAAGTCTATAAATCCTTGCTCTACTAGGAACCTAGCCACGAGAATGGAACTTAATATCGCCGAAGCCAACATTTGATAAGAATGTAGCCAAGCGTATGCGTTAGTACAAAATATACTAAATATGATAGCTACCATAACATCATAAGAGCATAACATAAGTGTAAGTCATCATACGACATAAACATAATCTCCAACATAGACATAATATAAGCATAAGTCATCATAAGGCATAATCCATAAACATAGGAGATACAACATATCCATAAGCATAGTCCATATTTGAATCGTCATAACATAAGAAACACTTCATAAGTCACCTTAAGGCAAGCTCATGCAATGCATGGATAAGATCCCATAATCCCACCCATACTAAGCAAGTCACTTTAGGTCCTCATTCATATATATCATCTTTTGATCTCATCCTTAGCTTAATTCTAATAGACAAGGGAACATTCACCTTTAGTCACAAATGTATTGGAAGGGCCTTCCAAGCTACAATCCAAACTAAGCATACATCATAAGCATATTCATTACATAAAGAAACATAACATAAAATGAACATATCATAAATACACTCAAAGCATACTTGTGCAATGCATGAATAAGACCCCATAAATCTTACCCATGCTAAGTAAAGCTTCTTGAGTAACCATAATTCATAATTCATATTCTTGTTGTAGGATTTAGCCTTAACCAACATAGACCATGTGAGCTTAACATGGAATCCGGTGTCTAACCCACACCGAAAATGGGTTGCTCTACTTGCCTAAGGTAGAACCATACTCTTAGCATAGGTGGATCCATTAGCTAAGTAACCTACAGGGGCACGTAGTTATGAGATAAGGAGATTGCTACTAGAAATCTGGACTCAACTAAGGTAGAAGGTCTCCATCTCATGAGATACTTTCTTCGGGAACCCGAACTCAACTATCGTAGAAGGAAATCATTTAGAAAGACGGACTCAACAAGTGTAGAAGCTTTCATTGGGAAGTCGCACTCAACTAGCGTAAACTCTTCCATCTCATATTCAATATCCACTCGGTGCTAAGCATAATTCCCATTTAGTTCATATTAAGTCTTGACTTAAGTTCATATTTATGCAAGAATGTCTTGACACTCAGTCCAACATAACTCATACTATAGCTCATTAGATCATGCGTGAGAATAACCTTTCACCGTCCATGTCTTCATATAGATTCAACAGATGAGACTAGTCTTCCAACTTTAGAATCATCATATAGTGAGAAAACCTCTCACATCATATCATAATCATACATAAATGTGTAAATGAGAATATCCTTTCAACAACACACAACAAGGTCATAATCATAATCACTTTACTCTCAAAGTGTTCTTAAAGCATATACATAACTTTCATAAAACATACATAATATCATATATCGCCCTTTCAAGGTCAAAGCTCATATCAAGTCAACACATCTAGAATGACTACATTAGACATGGATATAATCATAATTCAAGTGATCAAATCACTACATGCATGATCTCATATTTTTCCTCCTTGAGGTTCAACTCTTTCCTTTGATCATCATATCTAGAATTCTAACATTATCCTATAAGCTTCACTCTTAAAACCTTAACATACATAGTTCATCATATTAGCTTTACTCTCAAAGCCCTAACAATCAACATTCATGACTACAAGCCTTACTCTCAAAGCTTTACTTCCCATGATCATCATATATGCCTAATTCTCAAGACAATCAACCACATGCTTCATTCTTAATCAAATCTAATCATATATCATCATATAAACTCAATCCCAACACTACTAGTCATGATTCATCATATTACCTTCCCTAAGGTTAATGAACTCAAGAACTAAAGCTTCTCTCATCTCTAAAGGTAAGAACCTATCTAGAAAGGCACTGTTGAACTTTTCCCACTCTATGGGACCCACTCCTACCGATCTAGCGTCTTTCCATTGACTAAACCAAACCTAAGCAACACCTCTCAATTGGTAAGAGGCTAATTTCGCCTTCTCTACCGGAGTCACTCCCACAAAGTCCAACACCTTAGAGACCTCATCTATAAACTCTTGAGGATCTTCCTCTATCTTTGACCAATAAAATCACGGATTAGGAAAAAGACCTGATAGAGTTAAACTCTATGGCACGACTTAGAGAATGAAGAAGTGAAGTTTCCTAAGAATCTAATAGCCTCTCATTCATAAATGTGGCGCGCTTCACACTTATGAACAAGACTCTACTAGATGTGGTTTGAGACATCCTAGAACCATTCTAAACCTTGTGCTTTGATACCATGTTTTTCACGACCCAAGGGTACCCCCTAGATGTAACAAGGCACATAGAACCCCAAAAGGCTCCATGTAAGCAACTTAGCATATCACAACATAAGATAATAGAAACCTGCAGAAATTTAAAGCTTTTTCCATACAATTGAGTTCTTTTATAAAAGAAAGCAGAAGTCTTTAACACTATGTCTCAAACCATCTAATACAACGTTGAATAACTCTTGGGACACAGCCCATATAAAATCTAAATATAAAAGAAAGACATAAAAGAAAGGTGATCACATCCTCGATGCTATGAGGACTCATCAAGTCTTCAAATCCTTGGTCTAATAGGAACCTAGCCACGAGAATGGAACTCAATATCGCTGAACCTTACATCTGATAAGAATGTAGGGAAGAGTATGCATTAGTACAAAATGTACTAAATATGATAGCTAGCATAACATCATAAGAGCATAACATAACTGTTAGTCATCATAAGACATAAACATAATCTCCAACATAGGCATAATATAAGCATAAGTCATCATAAGGAAAAATCCATAAACATAGGAGATACAACATATCCATAAGCATAGTCCATATTTGAATCATCATAACATAAGAGAAACACATCATAAGTGATCTTAAGGCAAGCTTGTGCAACGCATAGATAAGATCCCATAATCCCACCCATACTAAGCAAGTCACTTTAGGTCCTCAATCATATCTATCATATTTTAATCTTATCCTTAGCTTAATTCTCATAGACAAGGGAACATTCACCTTTAGTCACACATGTATTGGAAGGGCCTTTCAAGCTACAATCCAAACTAAGCATATATCATAAGAATAAGCCATAAGCATATTCCTTACATAAAGCAACATAACATAAAAGGAACATATCATAAATACCCTCAAAGAATACTTGTGCGATGCATGAATAAGACCCCATAAATCTTACCTAGTCTAAGTAAAGCTTCTTGAATAACCATAATTCATAATTCATATTCTTTTTGTGGGAATTAGCCTTAACCAACATAGACCATGTGAGCTTAACATGGAATCTGGTGTCTACCCCACACCGAAAAGGGGTTGTTCTACTTACCTTAGGTAGAATCATACTCTTAGCTTAGATGGATCCATTAGCTAAGTAAGCTACGGGGTCACGTTGTTATGAGATAAGGAGATTGCTACTAGAAATCTGGACTCAACTAAGGTAGAAGGTCTCCATCTCATGAGATACATACTTTGGGAACCCAAAATTAACTATAGCAGAAGGAAACCATTTAGAAAGCCGGACTCAACTAGTGTAAAAGCTTTCATTGGGATGCCGGACTCAACTAGCGTAAAAGCTTCCATCTCATATTCAATATCCACTCGGTGCTAAGCATAATTCCCATTGAGTTCATATTAAGTCTTGACTTAAGTTCAAATTTATCGAAGAATGTCTTGACACTCAATCCAACATAACTCATACTATAGCTGATTAGATCATGCGTGAGAATAACCTTTCACCATCCATGTCTTCATATAGATTCATTAGGTGAGACTAGATCTTCCAACTTTAGAATCATCATATAGTGAGAAAACCTCTCACATCATATCATAATCATACATAAGTGTGTAAATGAGAATATCCTTTCAACAACACACAACAAGGTCATAATCACAATTATTTTAATCTCAAAGTGTTCTTAAAGCATATATATAACTTTCATAAAACATGCATAATATCATATATTTCCCTTTCAAGTCAAAGCTCATATCAAGTCAACACATCTAGAATGACTACATTAGATATGGATATAATCATAATTCAAGTGATCAAATCACTACATGCATGATCTCATATTTTTCCTCCTTGAGGTTCAACTCTTTCCTTTGATCATCATATCTAGAATTCTAACATTATCCTATAAGCTTCACTCTTAAAGCCTTAACATACATAGTTCATCATATTAGCTTTACTCTCAAAGCCCTAACAATCAACATTCATGACTACAAGTCTTACTCTCAAAGCTTTACTTCCCATGATCATCATATATGCCTAATTATCAAGACAATCAACCACATGCTTTATTCTTAGTCAAATCTAATCATATATTATCATATAAACTCAATCCCAACACTACTAGTCATGATTCATCATATAAGCCTTAATATAAGCAATTCATGTCTACAAACTTTACTTTTAAGCAATTCATATCTACAAACTTTACTTTTAGGTAATTCATATTTAGGTTCTCTAATCTCAAGAAATTTATAAAGTAATTCATCAATCTTAGAAGATCACATCTAAGCCCTCAATTTCCTCTTTCATGGCATAAAATCCAACTATATCAATTTCACCCTATAATCTTAGGTTAATCAAGAATATATGTATAATCATACTAAAAACATATAATTACATCATAAACAATCATAAAAAGCCATTATCCACTAAATTGGATCAATCATACAACAATACCCACAATATAGGAAGGAACCCTAACTAGAATTGGGGATTCAGCTTCACAATTGGGGGTATTCTAGGGGGATCCATGGATAAATAAGCTATTATACCTTGATTATAAAGTCCTCAAAAATCTTGGAAGATTTGAGGAATTTGACCTAACTTGCTTCTCTTCTTCTTCTTCTTCTTCCCTTTTTAGAGAGAGAATTTCTTGGAGGGAATTGGGTTTGATTTGGGGATTTAGAAATAATGATTAGGATTACTTAATTAAGGGTCTAAAGTCTTTATATAGGTGGTCTACTTAAGGTTAAAACGACATCACTTAACCCCTAATTAATTTGGGAAAGTTCCATAAGCCAACACTTAACCGACTTAAACATGCCCACTGCCTCACCCACGAGATCACACCCGCGGGCCGTGGGTGGACCCACGGGGTGTGCTGGTCTTCCGTGGGTGGAGTTACTGGAATCCTTACCCAAGACCCCCCTCACCCACGGGGTATGGGTCCCTTCGTGGGTGCACTGCCTTGGGCAGCTCTCTTGGCTGTTTTGCTAAGGTCCTCCTCAAGGACCCTTCATTGGTCCTTGGGGAGTCGTACCTTGACGTTCTAACCCAAAAACCTCTATTCTAAGTATAGGAAGCTAAATTCACAACTCTAATCCTAACGTCAAGCTCTAGTTTAGCCTACTAGTTTCTGGGGTGCTACAATATCTCCCCCTTGGGAACATTCATCCTCGAATGATATTCTAGGCACTTCTTAAGGTCACGACACTAGACTAGCAACCCATAATGCATGCAACTTATCTAAATGCACATAACCAAGGAGGGAAACATCAACTCCAAGTTCAAACATACTCAATGCATCACAAGGAAGTAAGAACTACATCTAACAACCCATTATGCATGAGAACTCAACATTTCTCATAACTAGTCATGTTCAAGGAAGAACTACCATCTCCTAGCTAAAACATGCTCAACATACACTAATGGAGCCTATATGCAATTTACTCTAAAAAAGATTTCATTCAAGGAGGAATCTCTCAACTCCGAACGAAGGCATGCTCATTAATTCATCTCATGAAGTTCTATAGGCAACTCTACTCAATGCACTACAACATGAGGGAAATAATTATGCAAACTCATTTTCTTTCTAAACACAAGTTTTCATGAACATGCACAACATAAGAAAATCATGGAAACATCTAAAACACACATGACTTCACATAAAGAACAAATCATGAGGGACTCATCATCTTAATGCTAAAGGAGGAATACAAGGAAAATAATAAGTATATCGAGACATCTCATTGACCCTAGGCCTCCAAGTAGCACCCTCACCTAAAACCTTAACTAAAAAGACCACTCCTTAACACTTTCATGGAAGCAACTTCCTTATTCTTCTATTTCTCAACTTGACAGTCTAAGATTCCTACCGGTATTTCTAAATTAGAGAAATTCTCCTTAACTCCCAACTCTTCTAAGGGATCTATGAATGTCGGATCTCCTACACCCTTCTATAACCAAGAGACATGGAAGACCGGGTACACCGGTACCACTCATTAAGCAACTCTAGTTCACAAGCAACCTTACCAACTCCACTCAAAATCTCATATGAGCCTACAAAACCGGGACTAAACTTCCCAAACTCACTACACCACTCAATGTGAGAATTTCTAGAAATCCTAACTCATGAACATCAAGAACACTCAATGACTTTGCTATCTAAGCACATCATCTCCCCCTTGGGAGTTAGCCTATGCAGACTCTTCTAAACATTATTTCTTTCAATTCTAAGGTCGGAGCAAGTCATCACTAATCTTTTATATCCATTACACTAGATGATTTTAAACCATGGTGAATTACACTTCTACTCTTTTTAGAGGAGTCTACCCACTCAACACATCTAGGCATTACTTAAACATCCTATTCATCAAATCTATCCTCAAACCCCAAAACTCAAAATGGCCAAGTAGGGTTCTATCATTAATAACATAAAACAACAATGAAGCTCATTCATACTGAAGACAACATCAAAGTCTATCAAGCCACATAAGACAAAACTATACCGGAATCTAATAAAGCATAAAACACATCGGAGGACACTCTTGTTCGTCTCTAGCTTGGAGAGCATAGAACCTAGTCTTCTTTGGATTATTTTAGAAAATTGGGTGAACCTCAATGCGTATTCCGTAACACTCATATTACCTTCCCTAAGGTTAATGAACTCAAGCACTAAAGCTTCTCTCATATCTAGAGGAAAGAACCTATCTAGAAAGGCACTCTTGAACTTTTCCCACTCTATGGGACCCACTCCTGCCGGTCTAGCCTCTTTCCATTGATTAAACCAAACCTGAGCAACACCTCTCAATTGGTAAGCGGCTAATTCCGCCTTCTCTACCGGAGTCACTCCCACAATGTCCAATACCTTAGAGACCTCATCTATAAACTCTTGAGGATCTTCCTCTATCTTTGACCCATAAAATCAAGGATTAGTAGAAAGACCTAATAGAGTTAAACTCTATGGCACGACTTAGAGAATGTAGAAGTGAAGTTTCCTAAGCATCTAATAGCCTCTCATTCTTAAATGTGGCGCGCTTCACACTTATGAACAAAAATCTACTAGATGTGATTTGAGACATCCTAGAACTATTCTAAACCGTGTGCTCTGATACCAGGGATACCCCCTAGATGTAACAAGGCACACAGAACCCCGAAAGGCTCCATGTAAGCCACTTAGCATATCACAACATAAGATAATAGAAACGTGCAGAAATTTAAAGGTTTTTCCATACAATCAAAGTCTTTTATAAAAGCAAGCGGAAGTCTTTAACACTATGTCTCAAACCATCTAATACAACTTTGAATAACTCTTGGGACACAGCCCATACAAAAACTAAATATAAAAGAAAGACATAAAAGAAAGGTGATCACATCCTCGATGCTATGAGGACTCACCAACTCTTCAAATCCTTGGTCTACTAGGAACCTAGCCACGAGAATGGAACTCAATATCACCGAACCCTACATCTGATAAGAATGTAGGCAAGAGTATGCGTTAGTACAAAATGTACTAAATATGATAGCTAGCATAACATCATAAGAGCATAACATAAGTGTTAGTCATCATACGACATTAACATAATCTCCGACATAGACATTATATAAGCATAAGTCATTATAAGGCATAATCCATAAAAATAGGAGATACAACATATCCATAAGCATAGTCCATATTTGAATCTTCATAACATAAGAGAAACACTTCATAAGTCACCTTTAGGCAAGCTCGTGCAATGCATGGATAAGATCCCATAATCCTACCCATACTAAGCAAGTCACTTTAGGTCCTCCTTCATATCTATCATCATTTGATCTCATCCTTAGCTTAATTCTCATAGACAAGGGAACATTCACCTTTAGTCACACATTTATTGGAAGGGCCTTTCAAGCTACAATCCAAACTAAGCATACATCATAAGCATAAGCCATAAGCATATTCATTACGTAAAGCAACATAACATAAAAGGAACATATCATAAATACCCTCAAAGCATACTTGTGCAATGCATGAATAAGACCCCATAAATCTTACCCATGCTAAGTAAAGCTTCTTGAGTAACCATAATTCATAATTCATATTCTTGTTGTGGGAATTAGCCTTAACCGACATAGACCATGTGAGCTTAACATGGAATATGGTGTCTACCCCACATCGAAAAGGGGTTGCCTACTTGCCTAAGGTAGAACCATACTCTTAGCTTAGGTGGATCCATTAGCTAAGTAACCTACGGGGCACGTAGTTATGGGATAATGAGATTGCTACTAGAAACCCAGACTCAACTAAGGTAGAAGGTCTCCATCTCATGAGATACATACTTTGGGAACCCGAACTCAATTATCATAGAAGTAACCAATTTAGAAAGCCAGACACAACTAGTGTAAAAGCTTTCATTGGGAAGCTGGACTCAACTAGCGTAAAAGCTTCCATCTCATATTCAATATCCACTCGGAGCTAAGCATAATTCCCATTGAGTTCATATTAAGTCTTGACTTAAGTTCATATTTATGGAAGAATGTCTTGACACTCAATCCAACATAACTCATACTATAGCTCATTAGATTATGCGTGAGAATAACCTTTCACCGTCCATGTCTTCATATAGATTTATTAGGTGAGACTAGTCTTCCAACCTTAGAATCATCATATAGTGAGAAAACCTCTCACATCATATCACAATCATACATAAGTGTGTAAATGAGAATATCCTTTCAATAACACACAACAAGGTCATAATCATAATCGCTTTACTCTCAAAGTGTTCTTAAAGCATATACATAACTTTCATAAAACATGCATAATATCATATATTTCCCTTTCAAGGTCAAAACTCATATCAAGTCAACACATCTAGAATGACTACATTAGACATGGATATAATCATAATTTAAGTGATCAAATCACTACATGCATGATCTCATATTTTTCCTCCTTGAGGTTCAACTCTTTCCTTTGATCATCATATCTAGAATTCTAACATTATCCTATAAGCTTCACTCTTAAAGCCTTAACATACATAGTTCATCATATTAGCTTTACTCTCAAAGCCCTAACAATCAACCTTCATGACTACAAGCCTTACTCTCAAAGCTTTACTTCCCATGATCATCATATATGCCTAATTCTCAAGACAATCTAACCACATGCTTCATTATTAATCAATTCTAATCATATGTCATCATATAAACTCAATCCCAACACTACTAGTCATGATTCATCATATAAGCCTTAAACTAAGCAATTCATGTCTACAAACTTTACTTTTAAGCAATTCATATCTATAAACTTAAATTTTAAGCAATTCATATTTAGGTGCTATAATCTCAAGCAATTCATAAAGTAATTCATCAATCTAAGAAGATCACATCTAAGTCCTCAATTTCTTCTTTCATGGCATAAAACCAAACTATATCAATTTTACCCTAGAATCTTAGGTTAATCAAGATTACATGTATAATCATACTAAAAACATATAATTACATTATAAACAATCATAAACAACCATTATCCACTCAATTGGATCAATCATACAACAATACCCACAATATAGGAAGGAACTCTAACTAGAATTGGGGATTCATCTTCACAATTGGGCGAATTCTAAGGGGCTCCATTGATGGAAGAATACATGGATGAATAAGCTATCATACCTTGATTATAAAGCCCTCAAAAAGCTTGGAAGATTTGAGGAATTTGACCTAGCTTGCTTCTCTTATTCTTCACTTTTTAGAGAGAGAATTTCTTGAAGGGAATCGGGTTTGATTTGGGGATTTGGAAATAATGATTAGGATCACTTAATTAAGGATCTAAAGTTTTTATATAGGTGGTCTAAGTAAGGTTAAAACGACACCACTTAACCCTAATTAATTTGGGAAAGTTCCATAGGCCAACACTTAACCGACTTAAACATGCCCACTGCCTCACCCATGAGACCACGCCCACGGGACGTGGGTGGACCCACGGGGCATGCTGGTCTTCCGTGAGTGGAGTTACTGGAACCCTGACCCACGACCCCCTCACCCACGAGGCGTGGGTCCCTTCGTGGGTGCACTGCCTTGGGCAGCTCTCTTGGGCTGTTTTACTAAGGTCCTCCTAAAGGACTCTTGATTTGTCCTTGAGGAGTCGTACCTTGACGTTCTAACCCAAAAACCTCTATTCTAAGTACGGGAAGCTAAATTCATAACTCTAATCCTAACGTCAAGCTCTAGTTTAGCCTACTAGTTTCCGGGGTGTTACAATAAGAGGTAGGTCCAATTCATAAGCAACATCACCAATAATCTAAAAGATCTTAAATGGCTCTATATACCAAGGGTTGAGCTTGTAACACCTCCCAAACCTCATCACACCCTTCATGGGAGACACACGAAGGAATAATCGATCACCAACATCAAGCTTCAAGGCCAACCCTCTGATCGACATAACTCTGGTGTCTACTCTTAGTTGTCCTGAGCCTATCCTGAATCACCCACACCTGATCTAAAGCCTCCTTAAGAAAATCAGTACCACAAAGCCTAAGCTCTATAGAATCAAACCAACCAACCAGAGAGCAGCAACACCCACCATATAAGGCCTCGAATGGGGCCATCTTAATGCTAGAGTGGTCACACTTTTTGTACGTAAACTTCGCCAAAGGAATGAACTGGTTGATAACGCTCATCTACACCTCTTATGATTCAAGGTATAGGTGGTCGCTAACAAGTATAAACCCAATGGAGAGTTTGGGTCGATTCCAAAAGGAGTGATACATAAAACAATTCAAGTATGAAGTATAAAAGTGCTCTAATTTCTTGTAGAATAGAAATAAACTAAACACAACATAATATAAATTTAATAAGTTTCAATTATCAATATTAAGAGTTTGGTAATCAATTGCTAGCGAAGACAATTAAAGCGGGATTTGAACAAATATAGAGGGAACCTTAGGAGTGTGTGAGCAATCAAATTCTAATTTCACTTCATGGGTAATGAATAATTTCTTTAAGTCATTAAATCTCAATGGGTATGATTGATTGTTACTATAACAATCATTTTTCAATCAACTATTATGTTTCAAGCGAGTTCTTTCAAACATCAACAAGCTTAACAATGCAAAGCAAACCAATTTCTTAATTAAACCCACTTTATCAAGCTGGGTTGTAAAGAAACAAGTCAATACAACTATCAATCATTTACTCCACTCTAAGCACTTTTCACAAGAAAGCATAGAGAGTTAAAGCTAGAACTAAATTTGCAACTTCAGTTCATTGATGGAAATATGAATAAATAACTGAACCCATTTCAAAACGACGTCAACTCGAGTAATTAACAGAACCCACAAGTTAGTTTATGTATTTGATTACATAGTCACATGCCTAAGGAAAGGAGGTTTAGACAAGCATAACATAAAGGAAGAAATAGTTAACAAAAAGATGTTCCATCGAAATGATAAAATCTCTAATGCTCAATGCCAAAATTAAGACTAAAACCTTAAAACCTCAATATCTAAACGCAAAAACCTCTCCAAGAATGTTCAATATTGTCAAACTATGTAAAAACTGTGAAAAACTGTGTAAGCCCGTCTTCTCCCTCTTCAAGAATCAATTTATATGTTTCCAAAAACTTCCCAAAATTTCAGTACGTAGTCCCATCGGTGAAGTTCGTCGGGATCGCCGAACGACTCAAAAAGTCACCGATAAGCAGCCTACTCGCCGTTTAGACTAGACTCCTGTATCTAGTTGTTCTGTTCATTTAGGAGAGCTGGTCGAGATTGGCGTTCCGTTTGGTGAATCGTCGAAGTGCACTTTGGTTCGTCGAGTTGGGTTATTTCATGAACCAACTCGTTGGACCTTTTGGCGAGCTGGAAGCTCACTTGGCGAGTCACCGAGTGGCTTTTGCGAGCTCCAGCCTTTCTTTTCTTCATCTTTTCCAATGTTTTTGCAATGTAATGTCCTTGCCTTGTTCTTAAGCCTTCATGTTTGCACACAAACAATTTAACATCAGTTATGAACATAAAAAAGGCATTGATGAAACTAATTCATTAAATAAGAAGCCCTAAAGGAATCAAAATTCCCGACTCATCAACACCCCTAACTTTTGCTTGTCGTCAAGTGAAATACGAGATCAATCAGGTCAACATGGATGTCTACAAGTAGTGCTCCTTGAGATTCAACATGAAAGTGCACACAAGGTTCAATCCAAACATGGAATGTTTAATTGTGCACTGAAAGTTTCAAACTATGACTCGCCATCATCAATTAGAGTTCATGCTCACAAATGCTTACTTCAAATGCAAATTCATACAGATCAAAATTATTCGAATGCCCTCACATCAAGAATGATTCCATGCTCTCACAAAGCCAATCAAGGACTAAAATTAATGAATCGAAATCAACTCTCACACTCTCAATGAGAAAAATATGCATGATTTTACCCATAGGCTTACCCGTATTTTCCAACCAACATATCACTTGGCTTATGCAAGATCAAAAAGGTCTTTTAAGGCTTGAAATAGGACTGAGGGTAAGGGTATGATCATTTCCGCTTAGTGAGTCTACGTTCATGAAGTATGGCTCAAATTTTACTTTTTTTCCTTTTCTTTCATTCTTTCTATATTCACAAATCATCCTTGCCCTATTCATATCACACAAAATTCTTGGTATAGCTCATCGGATACCCCTTTTATTTCCACAACAATGCACAACATATACACATTTATCATTTCTTTTCTTTCACTCTTTTTTTTTAATATTTGGAGGGGTTCCATTATTTTCACAAGTATCCAAGGATGAATTTCACGAACTTCTTGCGCGGTTTCTTTCCACATTCTTACCACACCCCAACTTAGGCTTTTGTACTAAGTTGGTAATTCAAACAAACCAATGATTCACAAACGTTATAGGTGGGAAAGATATGGAAATTTCAACAACTGGTCTAAACATTTGTGTTCATGTTTCATCCAAAGAAAAGGTTAGGCTCAAATGGTGTCAAGCTAGGTTCACACACTCACAAGGTTGTCACACAAAGGTATAGAAATTAGGTTCACTCTCAAAAATTCATGCCTAAGATCATTTCCTTCATTCACCAATGCTAGTCAATTGGACCAACGGGGCAAGTTCTAGGTATAATCTTGCATACTTTTCAAGTAAACCTCAGCACACATGGCATCAAAAACAAACATTGATCACAACTCTACAAGTTTAGCTCCCGTGCAACGGTCATTGCTAGACTCACCATGACATTCAAATAGTCACAATGAGATGTTAAAAGTTCACACAAGACTTATGCAACTCAAATTGCCTCGTTGGACTAACAAAAATACATTTTTCATCAAGAGCACTATTCAAGTCATTGATATTGATCACAACCGACACTCAAATATACAAGAGAATAGTGACCAACATTAACATTCAAGCAATCGAGGGAGAAGCCAATGAATCAAAACCAAAACTAAAACATTCCCTACTAAAGAAACATTAATAAATTCCAAATAAAAACAACAAAATATCCCAAAAACGAAATACAACCAACAGGATAGGTAGCTACATACCTTCACCCCACCAAAAAGAAATAAACAATGTCTTCAATGCAAAATAAAAATAGAAAGTAGCAACGGAAAATAAAATGGAGTTAAAGTAAAGGTCCCCTTGTCAGGCGAGGCCTGAGGTGAACTCTGGCTCGCTAGTGTGGCCTCGACCTGGGCATCAGTGCCCTACTCGACTCCAACTCCGGAAGGCTGCGCAACAATCCCCTCCGTGGGCTTAGACACACTAGAACCAATCATAGACGTGTCGCATAGTGATGCCTCCATGGCCACCCATAGCAAGTAACTCTCTAATTCCTTCAAGTCCTCGTACACATCAACCTCACGAGTAACTAAATCCTCCTCATCCGTCTTGGGCGTGTAAGACTCCCCATCCTCATCAACTCTAGCAACATCTCCGGTCAGAGTAGCCGGAGGAATATCAGAAGTAGCTAGAACTGTAGGCAACTCTAAACAGAGGTCCTCTAGGATATCTACACCACCCCATGATAAGTCGGGGATTTTGACTCATTTAGAGCCTAATATGAAGAGTTTTAGTATCCTCAATTCCTGTTTTATGCTCTAAACTGATGTTACAATGCTAATTTATTGCAATGAAGGCAAAAGAGAAGGCAAGGACATTACCGGGCAAAAAGGAGTGAAAAAACTGAAGAAAAGCAACGCTCAGGCTTACCAAAGTCACTCGGTGAATCGCCAAGTGGCTCTTCAGCTCACCAAAAGTTACAGCAGGCCAGCCCATGGACAAAGCCAACTCGGCGAAGGGATTGGTGTTTTTGCAAAGTGCCTAATGGATCGACGATGGAGATTTTGATCGCCCAAAGTCACAGAAGGGAAGTGGTGAAAAGCTAAGCCAAGAAGGCGATGGAAAGGAGAACTCAGCGCATCAACGACCTGGTCGGCGAAGCCCGACTTATTTCACCTATTTGCTCCAAAGGTGAAATTCTAGGAATGTATATATGCAATTTTTAAAAGGAGAAAAAAAGTTTCCAATTCTCAGAAAGTTCCCACATTGTCCAGTTCTGAGTTTTTGATCCCTAACATTGTTCTTTTAACTTTTTGAGTAGAGATTTAGGGTTTATTTTATTTGAAATTCAGTTTGAGCATTTTGAAAACTTGTGATTCATTACCCAAGCTGATGGAGAACATAGTTGGTAACATTTTCTTGCTCTTTAAAATGTGTGGCTAAAACCCCCATTCTTGGGGGTGTGATTATGTAATTGAATGTTTCAATTAGCTTATGGGTGTTAGTATTTACTGATTTTATTGTTGATTGGAAGTGGGTTCAATTGATAGTTGAGTTTTAATTGATGAATTGTAGTTGTAAATGCAGTTCTAGTCTAGTATTCTAAGCTTGCTTGATAGAGAAGTTTTAGAGTTAAAACTATCGATTGATGATTGTAGTGATTGTGTTATTGTGGACTTAGCTTGAAAAAGTGGGTCTAAATCCAATCCTACCAATCTAGCTTGAAAAAGTAGATTAATTGAGGTATTGGGCTATTTTCTTGTATCGTGCTTGTCGAGGTTCGAGAGAAATCGCTTGATTCGTGATAGTTGATTGAGAAATAGCTATTACACCTAAGGCCTAGCCTACCCATTGGAGTTCAACGACTGTTAGTAAATCGTAATCACCCATTTAGAGAAATTGACATTCAATTGATCACACTCCAAACGATCCTCTTTACTTGTTTATTCCAGATTGTTTGTAATTGTAAATTCACTCAAATCTCCCAAATTGACATTAATTGTCAATCCTTTGCCATTTACTTTATTGTTTCGAAAATGTCTACACCTACAAATGATTAGAACAAAATTTCACTTCGTAATTGAATTCTTTACCGTATCACTCCATGTGGGATCGACCCTAACTCTTAGTTGGGTTTATACTTGATTGCGACCGCCTACACTTAGAATCGGATGAAGTGTAGTTGAGTGTTATAAAAAATGGCACCGCTGTCGGGGAGTGCTGTTTAGAATTCCTTTAGTGAAGTTTAGTCGTGAACTAATCTTGTTGTAGTTGAATCAACTTATTTTTGTTTATTTGTTGTTGGCTGCTCTTAAATAGGTGAAGAGATGAGTGTTAACGGGAGAAATGCTAGCCAACTTGGGCACAATGATGACATTGGTAATTTGCACGATGTTAATTTAGATCAGTTGGGAAGTGCGGGTGCTATCCGATTGCCCCCAACTATGGGCAATGCGGTGTTTCATGTGACTAGCACAATGTTGCAAATGAAGAGACTATTCAGAGGGCTGGCTCATGAGGATCCCTATGACCACATCCGGAACTTTATGGATGTGTGGGGTCCATTTTCCTTCAATAATATCACGCAAGAGTTGGTCCGACTTCGTTTGTTTCCCTTTTCCCTAATGGGAGAGGCAACAAAGTGGTTAGCCGAGCTACCAAAAAACTCAATTACTTCTAGGGAGGAGCTAACCGAGGAATTCTACGAAAGGTTTTTTCCTCCCTCAAAGATGGTCAAGTTGAGGGACAGTATTCAGAACTTTAAGCGTGTTGATGGCGAACCTATCCATGAGACATGGTTGAGGTTCCAGAAGTTGCTGTTGCAATTTCAAACTCACGGGATACCAGACAACAACGTGTTTCTACAGTATTTTTACCGGAGCCTAGATACGGTCAACAAAGGTGTAGCAGATCAACTCATTCGAGGAAGAATCATGAGACAACCATTCGATATAGCATCAACCCTTCTTGATGAGATGATAAAGATAAATCGTGCATGGTATACTAGAGACGATCACGTGTCTCCTTTGAACTTTGGGCTGACAAAAGAACAAATGGAAAAGAATTAGGAGAAACATGAAACCATGGGCAAGATGATAACCCAAATGGACCTATTGACGAAACATGTCATGGGAAGTGGTCCTAATGTTGTAAATGAAGTTTGAATTGGTGGAGTTAACCTTGATGAAGCATAATTTGAGGCGATGTACATTGAAAAAGTGCATTTCTTGACGAACCAATGAGGGGTTTCTCGTCCAAACTATCCAAGGCTGGGGTGAAAATCAAGGTTTAAATAGGGACCGCGATAATGGTTGGAGAGAACGAGATAGGGAATGGCATGACCGTGGTACAAACTGGAGGGAGCGGGATGGTGAAAAAGACCGCTATGTACCCCCTCACGAGCATCAAAAGCCAAAAGAGCAAAGGGCTGATCCTGAAAATTTCCCCATAGAAGATATGCTTTCGCGTATTCTCAACAAAGTGGAAGGATCAGACAAGGTGCAAAAGAAAATGAAAGACGACGTCTCTTCTCTGAACCAAATGGTTACTTCACACTCGGTGTCTATTAAGCAGCTGGAAACACAGATGGGTCAAATCTCGGCCTATTTTAACCCAAGGCCAAAAGGGGGTCTACCAAGTGATACCATGGTTAACCCAAAGACTGAAGCTTGAAAGTGTGTCTTCTTCATGCAACGACGTTAAATAAGGCGCTTCTTGGGAGGCAACCCAATTTTTTAGTTCTTTAATGTTGTTGTTTGAATAACAGGTGTTAGATGTGCAGGTTGAAACATTGAAAGTTTGGGGAAAAAGGCAATTCGATGAGCTCAGGTACTGTTCGACGACTTTCTGAACAGGTCGGCGAGCTCGATCTGAACCGTCATTTTGACCAACCAAATGATTGAGGTTCTGATAACTTCGGTGGGCAATAGCATCATTCGGCGCATCGCCGACTGGGGCGCGAACTGAAGAGTCAAAAGGGCCTTAACTTTTTTAAATTCAAAATTCCCTTTCATTTTATATTTTTTGGCTCTTGCACTTTTGCACTTCATATCTAGATTATATTTTGCTCATAATTTTTGTGTGAGGATCGATTGCTCGGGGGATTTTTGCATTTTATCTTACGCATTTGCTTGCCTTGCGTTTGTTTTCATCTACTTTTGAGGTTGGTGTCCTGATCTCGACTTGATCTTTTGTAGTTTTTGATACATGCTCGCAATATTTCTTGATATATTGCATAATTTTGTGGGTATTAATTATTTTTTAAGTTAGGGCCATTGTAGTATCATGTTATCTTTTGTGTTTTAGCCCATAGTTGTTAAAATCCATGTTTAAATTACTTGAACTTGTGGGTGTGTAGTGGTAATACATTGGGTATGGTGAGGGTGAAGTCTGAGTAGCCAGAATCGTACTGATCGACTGAATTTGCCCAATGATAGAGCGGATGACGTCATTCTTAAGGGCAAAAGACGTTGATTGGTCAATTTTTGACAAATCAGAGGAAGTCTGAGTACCCCGGGGTCATTATTGATATGGGTCTAAGTTTAATTGCATAGAATAGTTCTTGAATTTCGTTGTCGTGAGATGTGGGTTGAAAATTGAAGGTCGGGGTCAAAAACTAGCATGAGAGACAAAACGGGAGCTTAGTCGAGCTCGCTGAATGACTTAGCGGTTCGTCAAGTGATTCATCGATTGCCTTTTTGTTCTTCACTTTTTATGATTTGATTCTATAACATTCAGAGATATGCCTGAGCTCACCGAGTTAACTCGGCGATTCGCCGAATGTCTTTGCGATCTCCCTTTGCAAGCCCCAATTTTGTATTAATATTCTGTAACTTTCGGCAAGCTACGTTTAGTTCACCGAATGAAGTCGGCGAATCGCCGAATGACCCTTGTCTTCGCTGACCTGTGCTGAATTTTGTGAAATTTATTCTGGAACTTTCGGCGAGCCCGAAATAGCTCGCTGAACTAGTTGGCGAGTTTTCCTGCAAGTTTTCAACTTTGAAATTTTGTTCGCCTGTTTATAACGTAATGGTTCGTTATGTGTTGTTTTGCAGATATGGCCAGACCAAAAGTTCCTGATCGAGACCAACCACCTCATAAGAGAGTGCGAAGAATTGTGATTACTGAGGGTGCTGCTCTCCCACGAGCAACCCAACCTAAACTTCCTCCAACAGGGGAGAAATGCACGGGCAAAGGAAAAGGTCTTGCGGAGCCAAGTCCATTTGAGGATAGCTCCGATAGCATGGGTATCATCGACACCCATCTCACTACTTCAGATTCTGAAGGTGAGGATAATTCGGGATCTAAATCGCCAGCCTCTGTGTCCGAGCTAGAGGATGATCAAACTCTTTAGAGGAGGAGAGTTGAGATGCGCTTAAAAGTGCTATATGACACGACCAAGATACTACGATTAGAACACCATTTCACTTCGTAATTATATTCTTTAATGTATCACTCCCTGTGGGATCAACGCCAACTCTTAGTTGGGTTTATACTTGATTGTGACCGCCTACACTTAGAATCAAATGAAGTGTAGTTGATCATTTACACCCCACAACATCGATATGTCAGTGGATTTTAATTCATCCACATCCTGACGCAGTCCATTAATATCATTCTTTAGAGGGGTCAAATTAGTGGGTTGGCTACCAGCCTGCTCACACACCTCAACCCGAGCGGTGAGGGTATCCAATGCTAATCCATGGGCCATAATCAACTCCCGTGGTTCTCTCAAGTCTTCCTGAATTGGAGCTAGTGCAGCAGCTATAGCACACTCAATCATCGAACGAACATCGGCCTCAACCCGAGAAGCCCTCACATCAGCCAAAAGGGTAAGGTTTCCCATTTAAAAAATCATTGCCTGAGTCAAAGGGGAACGGGAGATAGGAGCAGGAGCAGTAGAGGTCGATGGGGTAGGTATATCCGAAGGCTCGACGACGGGAGTGGGAGATGTAGGGCCAGCCTCCATAGACTCCACATCAACAACTAGAGAAGTGTCCACCGAAGCTTTCTTCTTCTTTGCTTCATCTTTCAAATACTTTGCTTCAATCCGATGAGTATCACAAGATGAGGAAAGAGTAACCTCAATATACGTGTTTGCCACAAAGGGCACACCCGCTCGGCGACACAAGGAGCTGATCAATATCGGAAATGGGAATGAGGTTTGATTTTGTTTGGCCCTCATAGCCATCTCCTGTGCAATAATGGACCCAAGATTCAGCCTCTCTTGGTCGTTGATACACCCTAAAAGCGAAGCCTTCATATGGACTCATTATGTGACGGTATCAACGTGCTGCTAATGAACCCGAACCAGTACCGTGCCGTGATGTCCATGTCCTTCTTCTCAATAACAGCCCCCGCCTCTATCCATGGGGGTGTGGCATCACTCAGCAATGGGGCAAGCCACCCCTTCAAGTCATCCAATGTCTGAGTCTTGATTTTATCGGCCAAAGAGTGCCGATTCCGAACCATGCAATGTAACTCATTATAAATATATTTTTCACTGCACTTCACCTTCTTTCCCCACACCTATACAAAATAAACTAGTGCCATCGAACCAACCTTTTTTTCCCCTTTTGGGATCAGCTTGGCGTACCCTTCATAAAACTCTCAAACCCACGTAGGAACATATGGACTCTGAGGTTTTTTGAACTTCTGGAACTTGTGGTACCGCACCGTCTCCCAAAACGTAGGATATATGCCCACCACTTCATTTGTGAACAACCGCTTCTCCTCAAGTATAGTCCGCAAGCCAGCGTCCTTTAACCAATTTATTGAGGAAGGAGGATTCACTGGAACACGAGGCACTTGTGGTGCCAGTGATGCCTGTGGTGCTGGAGGTAGTGCCAGTGGGTCATGGACTGTTAGAGAACGTAACTCTGAACGTTTCGACTTTATCAACTCAACTTCTAGCACCGGTATATGGACTGGAGTCCCGGACCTCTCAACCTCTGCATTCTCAGACCCTGAGGAGGTGAGCTGGATGAAATCGATGCCCAAACTATCATGCGATCTTGTGTCCGACACAACCTGCTTATTTCCCTAACCACTTGCCTGAGGTTGTTTACGACGAGTGGTTTAGGGTGGTTCAACTTCTTCCGCAATCACAACCCCTTTTGCTTTCTTTCGGGGTAGTGGAGCTTGTGGCTTGGGTCTCCTCTGAGGTGGAGGACCATCCTCATCGAATGCACATTGATATGGAACCTTAGGTCTAGCCATACCTGTTAAAGCACACAAACGACAACAAATTTGAATGCAGAGGGTTAGTAAAACAGAAATCTAAAAAAATGCAGACAAACTCGCCAAACAGTTCAACGATTAGCTGTGCAAAAGAGGCCTTGCCGAATGTTACAGACAGTACCAACAAAAATTCAAGTCAGAAAGAGTGATCTCAGTACCATTCGGCAAGACGTCGAGCTCACTCGGCGAGCAAGAGAGACCTCGTCGAATGTAACTAAATTTTTTAGCAAAAATGTAGGACAGAAAGACAATATCAATGTCATTCGGTCACTCGCCGAATCACTTTGGCGAGCTAAAAGCTTATCACCGAAAGTAATAATGGCTCCCCTTCATAAACTTGGCAGTTAGGTGATGGGGAGGTCATTTAGCGACACGCCGAGTGAACTTGGCGAGCTCAATGAAGCTCACTAAAAGGTCAAACGCATCACCTCCCCAATCTTTTTCCGATTCTCAATCAACAGCCTACGAAACACCAATTCAAATGCAATTTCAAATAATTCTCAACTGCCCACAATGGATTTACAAGACGTGGTACTCTGACTTCCCCTAATTAACGCTAATTTAACCAAATGATGATTTTTCCCTTAAGAACGACGTCACCCAATCCATCATCGTGCAAATTCAAGTCATTTGGTCGAATTTGAGTTACTCAGACTTCACCCGTATACTACCCAACATTCAACACCCACAATTTAATCATCTAACCCGATAAACTAAAACAAATTGGTCAAAACGATTGATTTAACATGTTCGATTTCAATTTAAAACTATACGAATCAACAACATACAATCAAAGCACAAAATTTAACTACGCAACGATAAGCTCATTACACTACCCATTAGCATTTCTAGTATAGTGAAAAGTAAACAAAATTCAAGAAATCAATCTCCAATGTAGACAATGAGACAGACGCGGAAGAAAGGGAGGGTAAAGAGATCACAACGACACTTCTGAAGTAAAACACAAAACACTTAAACAAAATTATAGCCTTAAGTTTGATTGAAAGAGTAGAAGATTCAAAAATTAAATAAAAGAGAAAATTTGAATTTAAAAGGTTAGAAAGGAAGTAACTCTTCAATTCACGCTTCATTCGGCATGCTCAACTAATGTCGCCGACCAGCTCGGTGATCCACCAAATGGGCCTCAGCCTACCGAAGTTGACAGATAATGCACCCCTTCAGTAGGTGCAAAGGGCGATCTCGATCGGATCTGCCTATCCAACTCGGTGACTCACCGAATGGGCTTTAAGTTCGCCCAAACTTTTGAAACCTTCTTCATTTTTTATCTTCATGGGCGATGCATTTGGGCGATTATGGGGGCAACTCGGTGACTTGCCGAGTGTTCCAGTCCCTCGCCCATTTAACTTCTTTCCAAAATACGAACTACAACCTGCAAATCCAACAAACGTTATTTTAATAACAAAAAGTAAAGCTTGGGTTGCCTCCCAAGAAGTGCCTTCGTTAACGTCATGGCATGGCGTGGACATGCATTCAAGCATAATCCAAATACACCACATCAACCTTAGTCACATTTTGGCGTTCTCCAAAGTAAAGCTTCAACCTTTGCCCATTCACGTTGAACATTGACCCATCTTAGGTCTCAAATTTTATTGCTCTGTTTGCAAACACACAATTTACTTTGAATCGACCCGACCATTTTGACTTGAGTTTTCCCGGAAAGAGTCTCAAACGAGATTTGTAGAGAAAGACAAGATTACCAACTTTAAACTCTCGATGAAGGATTTTGTCTTCATGCCATTTCTTCATTTTCTCCTTATGAAGGGTTGAACTCTTAAAAGCTCAAAGTCGAAACTCTTCTAAAGCGTGGAGTTGGTCAACTCTATCCTTCGATGCATCCTCCCAATTCAAGTTCATGGCATTCAAGGCCCATAACGCCTTATGCTCAAGTTCAACCGGCAGATGACAAGATTTACCGAACACCAATTGATACGGGGAAATACCAATCGAGTTCTTGAATGCAGTTCTATATGCCTAAAGAGCGTCATCTAACTTCTGGGACCAATCAGTTCAATTTGCATTAACGGTCTTGGCCAAAATTCCTTTGATTTCCCAGTTTGACACCTCGACTTGCCCACTTGTTTGCGGATGATAAGGGGTGTCAACCTTATGCTAGACTCCATACTTGCTTAACAGTGATGCAAACATTCAGTTACAAAAATGAGAGCCCCCATCACTAATAAGCACATGGAGTGCCCAATCTCGTGAAAATGTACCGCTTGAGGAATGGAATGACACTTCTCCCTTCATTGTTGGGTAAGGCCACCGCCACTGCCCATTTAGAGACATAATAAACAACTACCAAGATGTATTTGTTCCCATAAAAACTCACAAAAGGCCCCATGAAATCGATTCCCCATACATCAAACAACTGAATCTTTAGAAGAGGAGTGAGAGGTAATTCATGCCTTCGTGACACTACTCCTTGCTTTTGACATTGAACACATTTCTTAACAAGAGAGTTTGCATCTTGATACAACGTTGGCCAATAATATCCACTTTGTAGTACCTTAGTGTGCCCACCATCCGGTGACGCATAGAAAGCGTTAAGAGTAGCATCTACTCAACTTCCGAGACACATCTTCTAATCATGTGATCCTTACTCTCCCAAAATAGGTATGGTTCATCCCAAAAGTACTTCACATCGAAAATGAATCTCTTTCGTTGGTAAAAATTCAGCCCATCGAGAAGAATCCCACACACCACATAATTTGTGAAATCAGCATACCAAGGCGGAGTACCATTCGACACAACCATCACCGACTCATCGAGAAAGTCTTCCTTAATATCTTTTTAACTAGAAACAACCACATTCGTCTCGATGCTCGACAAGTGGTCTGCCACTTGGTTCTCACACCCCATTTGATCTTTGACTTCAAATCAAACTCTTGCAATAATAATACCCATCAGATAAACCTTGGCTTTGCATCTTTCTTAGCCATCAAGTAACGTATAACAACATGGTCGGTGTGTACCACCGCTTTTGTCCTCAAAAGATAAGCTCGGAACTTCTCAAAAGCATACACCACGGCTACCAACTCTTGCTCATTGACGGTGTAGTTCTTTTGAGCTACATTCAATGTCTTGCTTTCATAATAGACCAGGTGAAATACATTTCCCTTGGATTGGCCAAATACAACCCCCAAAGCTACACCACTCGCATCGCACATTAGCTCAAATAGAATGCTCCAATCCAGAGCAACAATGATAGGAGCCGAAACGAGTTTCTCTTTTAAACACCAAAATGCCTTGAAACAAGCTTTGTCAAACTCGAAGACACTTTCCTTTTCAAGTAGCTTGCAAAGAAGATGAGCCACCTTAGAGAAATCTTTTATGAACCTTCGGTAGAAACCCGCATGACCTAAGAAGCTTCCAACACATTTAACTAAGATAGGAGGAGGCAACTTGGCAATAACTTCAACTTTAGCTTCATCAACTTGTATTCCTTCTCCCGAAAGTTTGTGCCCCAATACAATACCTTCCTTGACCATGAAATGACATTTCTTCCCATTGAGAACAAGGTTTTTTTCGACACATCTTTCCAAGATTCTACCAAGATGCTCAAGGCACGCTTCAAATGTATCCCCCACAACCGAAAAGTCATCCATGAAAACCTCCATCGAATCCTCCACCATATCAGCAAAAATAGAGAGCATACATCGGTGAAACGTGGCCATTGCATTACACAAACCGAAGTGCATTCTTTTGAAAGAAAAATGTCCATAGGGACATGTAAAGCTTTTATTTTCTTGATCTTCTTGTTCAATGGAGATTTAATTATAGTTGGAGTAACAATCTAAGAAGCAATATAATCAACAAGCCGCAGGTCTATCAATCATTTGATCCAAGAAGGGCATTGGGAAATGATCCTTCTCGGTCCACACATTCAACTTTCGATAGTCCATACATACACGCCAACCGGTAACCAGTCACATTGGTACAAGCTCCTCTTTTTCATTAGGGAGCACAATCATACCACCTTTCTTTGGAACGTATTGAACGGGACTAACCCACTTGCTATCCGCAATAGGGTAGACAACTCCCGCATCAAGCCACTTAATAATCTCTTTGTGCTTATGATTTATGTTATTGTCTCTTATGCTTATAGTCTATGTCTTATGATGATGTCTCTTATGTTTGTGGTATATGTCTTATGTTTACTAATCCCTACATTATGCTTATGTTAATGATTTATGCTAGCTATCATATTTAGTACATCTTTGTACTAACGCATACTCTTGCCTACATTCTTACCCAATGTAGGGTCTGAAGATATTGAATTCCATCCTCGTGGCTAGGATCTTAGTAGAAGCCAGCAAGTGAAGATTTGGTCAGTCCTCATAGCATCGAGGACTTGATCACCTTTCTTTTATGTCTTTCTTTTTATGTTAGAACTTTTGTATGAGTTGTGTCCCAAGACTATTCAAGTATTAGATGGTTTTAGACAATATTAAAGACTTCCGCTTCATTTTATTAAACTTTGACTATATTGGAAAAATGTTTTAAATTTCTGAACTTTTATATTACTTTATGTTATGATATGCTAAGTGGCTTGTATGAGGCCTCTCGGGGTCTTATAAGCCTTGTTACATCTAGAGGGTACCCCTGGGTCATGACAATTACACTTCTAGTACTCTGAAGCCGCTTGTCAATGCGAATATTACTAGTCGGATCCTCCTTATCATTCATAGTAGCAGATGTCTCCATTGAGTTCACAACATTACTGCCGTGCTGAAAATCGACCTTGTCCTCAAGGTTGAAGTCATCGATCTCAGTCTGGTCAGGAGAATCTTGGAGCTGCAATGGTGTTACTTATTGGATAGGCTCCCCCAAGAAATGCTTAAGTACTGAAACATGAAACCGATGATGTATCTGTCACGACCCAAGGGTACCCCCTAGATGTAACATTGTATATAGAACCCCGAAGGACTCCATACAAGCCACTTAGCATATCATAACGTAAGCAATAGAACAATAAGAGTAAAAACGCATTTCAAGTCTAACATTTTCATAAAAGAAAATTGAAAGTCTAGACTCTAAGTATCAACATATCCATCTATTACAATATTCGAAGTGTGAAAGGGACACAACCTATACAACATAGTCCGAAAAGAAAATACAAGAAATGAACTACAATGAGATAACATCCATCCTCGAATCATGAGGACTCACCAACAAGCTAGGAGAATAAGCAAGTCCAAGCTTTAGCCACAACTATGATCACCTTGAGAACCAGACCCTACACTTGGGAAAAATGTAGGAAAAGTAGGCGTTAGTACAAAAATGCACTAAGTATGATAGCCATGCATATAAACATTGAAAACATGCTAAAAGGACCATTGCATTTGAAAACATGCCTTTTACCAAGTTTGAACATCATCATGAAGATAGTGGAAAAGCATAAGTCATAAGCATAGTCAAAGAGAAAAATCATACTTGTGCAATGCATGAATAAGTCTCCATAAATCTCACCCATGCTAAGTGAAGCTTCTTGAGTAACCATATTTCATAATTCATATTCTTGTTCTTGTTGTTGTGGGAATAAGCTTAACTGACATGAGACCATGTGAGCTAAACATGGAGTCCGGTGACGCCCACACCGAAAAGGGTTGCTCTAGTTGCCTAAGGTTGAACCATACTTTTAACTTCGGTGGATCCACTAGCTAAATAACCTATGGGGGCACATAGTTTATGGGGTAAGGGGATTGATACTAGAAATCCGACCTCTACTATCGTGAGGGCTTCCATCCAAAGAGATTGCTCCTAGAAACCCAGCCTCAACTAACGTGAGGGCTTCCATCTCATATCAATATCCACTCGGTTCTAAGCATTAATTCCCACAGAGTACTTATTAAGTCTTGACTTAATTCTTATTCATGGAAGAATGTCTTGACACTGAATCCAACATAATTCATAGGATAGCTCTTAGATCATGCGTGAGAATAACCTTTCACCGTCCATGTCTACATATAGATTCAATAGGTGAGAAAGCCTTTCAATCTTAGAATCATCATATTGTGAGAAAACCTTTCACATCATATCATATTCATGCATAAGTGTGTATATGATAATAACCTTTCATCAACACAACAACTAGATCATAATCATAGACACTTCACTCTCAAAGTGTTCTTATATACAAAGACTTCATAAACATGCATAATATCATAATATGCCCTTTCAAGGATCAAAGATAATATCAATAAACACATCTAAAATTCACTACATTAGACATGGATATTAACATAATTCAAGTAACCTAGTTACTACAAGCATAATGTCATAATGCCCTTGTGTCATCAACACACCCATATTACAAGATCATAATTAGGGAATATGGGGATTTCATGGGTTCTTGGGGATTTCAACATAAAAACCATAATAAACCATCATTTCAATCATAATACAAAGTAATTCAAGTATTATAATCGTTTTTGAAAGGAACCATGACTTTGGAATCAACCCTAGCTTTTGGGGGATTTCTATCTTTGAAATTGGGATTTTGAAGGGGCTCCATGGAGGAATTCTATCCATGGATGAAGAGCTACCATACCTTAGCAACAAATCCCTATGAATTTGATGTGAAGATCTTACTTCCTTGAACCCTAGCTCCAACTTCCTTCTTTTTCTTCTTTGAGTTTTTTAGAGAGATAATTTTTGGAGAAGATGAAGTTTTGGGAATAGTTTTGGGTTTTAAAAATAATGAGGAGAATGACTTAATTTAGGGGTCTAAAATCCTTATATAAGTGGTCTAAATTAGGCTAAAACGACACCATTTAGTATTAATTAAAACTGGGAAAACCCCAAAGTTCCCCTAAACTAACTCCTCAAAACAGTCCCCAGGTCACCACCCACGGAACCACGTCCACGGGCCGTGGTTGGACCCACGGGGCTTGGTTTTTGGGACCCTGACCCATGACTCCTCACCCACGGGGCGTGGATCCTGCCGTGGTTCACTGTTTTTTGGGCAGTTTCTATGGTCCTCCTGAAGGATCCATTGTGGGTCCTTGGGGGGGTCGTACCTTGACGTTCTAATACGAAACCCTTTATTTTTAAGTATGGGGAGTTACATTCATGACTCTAACCCTCACGTTAAGCTCTAGTTTAGCCTACTAATTTCTGGAGTGTTACAATATCTCCTCCTTGGGAACATTCGCGCTCGAATGACGATCTAGACACCTTACTTAAGTAAAGACTCAAGACTAGCAGCCCATCATGCATGAAACACCAAAATAATGCACAATTCAATGGAGGAACACTCCATCTTAAACTTAATCAATGCACCACAAGGAAGTAGGAACTACATCTAACAACCCATTATGCATGAAAACTCAACATTTCTCATATTCATAGGAGGAACTACCTTCTCCAAACTAAAAGCATGCTCAACAAAATCTCAAAGAGAATTTATGCAAAATACTTCCAAAAAGCACAACTAAGCATGTTCAACAATTCATCTCATGAAGAATATAAGCAACTCTTACTCAATGCACAATAACATGAGGAAAATTAATCACTCATTTTCTTACTAAAGATGAATTTCTCAAGAACATGCATAACATAAGGAAATCATGGAAAAACACATATAACACACATGACTCCAAAAACAAGAAAACTCAAGAGGAACTACTTACCTCAAGCTTGAATAGGAGTAGAAGATAAGAGATGAGGATATCAGGACTTCATATCGGCCTCGGCCTCCCAAGTAGCACCCTCAACTAACTAATTTCTCCATAAATCCTTCACGGAAGCTTATCACGACCCAGGGGTACACCCTAGATGTAACATGGCATACTAGACCCCGAAAGGCCTAACACAAGACACTTAGCATATCATAAAATAAGGTAAATAGAAATGATGCGGAAATTTTAAAACTTTTTCCGTACAATCGAAGTCTTTATAAAAGCAAGATAAAGTCTATAACACTTTGTCTCAAACCATCTAATACAACATGAATAACTCTTGGGACACAACCCATACAATAGTCTAAAACATAAAAGAAAGACATAAATAAAATGGTGGCTTTATCCTTGATGCTATGAGGACTCACCAATCTTTAACTCCTTGCTCCTACTAAGAACCTAGCCTCAAAGATGGAATTCAAGACCGCTGAACCTTACATTTGAAAAGAATGTAAGCCCGAGTATGCGTTGGTACAAATGTACTAAATATGTTAGCTAGCATAACATCATAAGATCATAACATACGCGTTAGCCAACATAAGACATAAGCATAAGCATAAGAGACAATAACATAATCATAAGCATAATATCCAACATAGACATAATATGAGCATAAGTCAACATAAGGCATAATCCAATAACATAGGAAATACCACATATTCATAAGCATAGCCCATACTTAAATCCTCATAACATAAGAGAAACTTCATAAGTAACCTTCAAGTCATACTTGTGCAATGCATAGAGGAGACCCCATAATCCCACCTATGCTAAGTATCACTTTTAGGTTATCATACCTCTTTATAATCCTTTGATCTTATCCTTAACTTACTTCTCATAAACAAGGAAATCTATTACCTTTAGTCAAACATATCATGGAAGGCAACTATAGCAACAATCCATCGAAACATACATCATATAAGAGAAACACTTCTTAGGTAACCTTAAGTCAAACTTGTGGAATGCATAGATAAGACCCCATAATCCCATCCATACTAAGTACTTTTATAGGTCATCATACTCATACTTCTTGGTTGGAGACTAGTCCCTCTTTTTAAACCTTGGAACACTATGAGACACTTCATTAAGCATATCTTAGTTCCTCATTAATTTGAACAATATGAGATACTTCTTTAAGAATGTCTAAGTTCATTATTATATTGAACACTATGAGATACTTCATTAAGCATGTCTTAGTTCATTATTGCTTTTAAACACTTGGAGATACCTTTTCAAGTATGTCTTAGTCCATTTTACTCTTTAACACTATGAGGTGCTTCTTTAAGCAAGTCATAGTTCATTGGATACAAAGATTGTTACTAGAAACCCCAACTCCACTAGGTGTAGGCTTCCATCTCATTAGGCCTACTTTGGGAAAACCCAGAAACTACTATGTGAGATTTCCCCCTTAACTTGGATGTCCGGGCCTAACTAGGTGTGAGTCTCCTTTCAACTTGGAGCCCGGACCCAACTATGTGTGAACTTTCCATCTCATTGTCAATATCCACTTGGGGCCAAACATACATCCCTTAGACTAGTTATTAAGCCTTACTTAACATTCATGTCTCATGGAAGGATGTCCTTGACAAATCCATGTTAAAGTGATTCTATCACTTTATGCATTCAAACCTTCTTCCTCCTTGCGATGCAAAGGCAATGTCAGGGAGGTAAGATAGATTAGGTAGGTAAGGGCCTTCCACCACAATTCTATCCATTTATCTTTTATTCTCATATAGACTTGACTCTCAAAGCCTTAACATACATAATTCATTATATTAGATTTACTCTAAAAGGCCTAGTGATCAACATTCATGACTACAAGCCTTACTCTCAATGCTTTACTTCTTACAATCATCATACATACCTAGATCACAAGATATCATTGCCACAAGCTTCATTCTTAAGCAATTATAACCATATCTCATCATAAAGGCTCAATCTCAATCATTACTAGTCATGATCCATCATATATGTTGTAATATAATTCAATTCATGTTTACATGCTTCTATTCTTAAACAATTTATATGCATGTCATCAATTCTAGAAGATCACCTATGAATCCTGAATTTCCCTTCACAAAGCATAAACCCACATTACTTCAATTTCATCAATTAAACTAGGGTTAATCATGGAAAACACATAATATCATCATAATAGCTTGATTAGATACTAATTAAATCATAAACAAGAAATATCCACTCAATTGGATTCATACTCAACTTAACCCACAATATTGGAAGGAACCCTAACTTGAATTTGGGATTTCATCTTCACAATTGGGGGAATTCTAGGGGGCTCCATGAATGAAAGAACCCATGGATGAATAAGCTAACATACCTTCGATACAAAGCCCTCAAAATCTTTGATATTGAATTCCTTGATCTTGACCCTAGCTTCAAACTTTATCTTCTTCTTCAAGTTTTAGAGAGAGAAATATTTAAGAGGAAGACTTCGGGATTTGATTTGGGTTTTGGGAATAAATGAGTTAATTGGAGTGGTTAAAGTGTTAAAATAGCTTGTATAGGTGTACTAGGACCATATAAAACAACCTCATTTAATAACCACCTAATAAATAATTTCCCTAAATGCCCCTCGCTAGGCAGCCGACTCCCAGGCACCACGACAGGCTCCACGAGCCATAGTCCTTACCACAAGTTGTGGTCCTGCCCGTGGTCCTTGGGCAATGGCTTGGCCTTGGTGTCTTGTCCTTCACAAGTTGAAGGTACTTTCACGATCCGTGCCACAAGCCGTGGTCTTCACCACTGGTCGTGAAGTGGCTCGTGAAGGTGACCCACTTTGAGGCAGCTTCAAGGTAGCTACTGTCTTGGCCTTCACGGACCACACCACGAGCCGTGGTCCTCACCACTGGCCGTGGTGGTGGTCGTGGAGATGAGGCAGTGCACCCTAAGCTTGGGGCAGCCTTGGCCCTTGCCCCTTGCGTTGGCCCTTGCCCCTTACCTTGGCTCTTATTTCCCTCACACTTAGCCCTATTTGGCCAACTAAACAACGGGGTGTTACAATATCTCCCCCTTGGGAATATTTGTCCTCGAATGACGATTCTAAACACCTATTGAAGAAAATGACTCTAGACTAGCAGCCCATCATGAATGCAACACATCTAAATGCACACACCTAAGGAGGAAAACTTCAACTCCTAGATAACCATACTCAATGCAACACAAGGAAGTAGGAACTACAACTAACAACCCATTAAGCATGAAAATCAACATCTACTCATGTTCAAGGAGGAACTACCATCTCCAAACTAAAACATGCTCAACACACTCTCATGGAGCTTATATGCAATTTACTCTAAAAAAGCATTCATTTAAGGAGGAATCTTTCAACTTCGAACTAAGGCATGCTCATGTATTCACCTCATGAAGTTCTATAGGCAACTCTACTCAATGCACTACAACATGAGGAAAACAATCCACATAAAACTTATTTTCTTTCAAAACACAAGCTTTCATGAACATGCATCATATAAGGAAGTCATGGCAACACATAAACACACAATGACCTTGCTATCTAAGCACACCATCTCCCCCTTGGGAGTAAGCATGCACGAACTCTTCTAAACATCATTCTTACTAAAGACAACTTCAAAGTCTAACATACCAAGTCCTATCTAGTCACATAGCCATAATTGGCATCACAACCAACATTTTCTCCTCCGATCCTTGTAGCATGAGCCCTTCGAGTGGTCATATCCTGAAGACCATCAGATAAGGAGTAGGAGAGAGATCTTATAGAGTTAAACTCTAAGGCACGACTTAAAGAATGAAGAAGTGAAGTTTCCTAAACATCCAATAGCCTCCTATTCATAAATGTGGCGCGCTTCACATTTATGAACAAGACACTACTAGACGTGGTTTGAGACATCCTAGAACCATTCTAAAGATTTTGCTATGATACCAAGTTTATCACGACCCAGGGGTACACCCTAGATTTAACATGGCATACTAGATAACATAAAGTAAATAGAGATGATGCGGAAATTTTAAAACTTTTTCCGTACAATCGAAGTCTTTATAAAAGAAAGCAGAAGTCTATAAGACTTTGTCTCAGACCATCTAAGACAACTTGAATAACTCTTGGGACACAACCCATACAATAGTCTAAAACATAAAATAAATACATAAAGGAAATGGTGGCTTTATCCTCGATGCTATGAGAACTTACCAATCTTCAACTCCTTGCTCCTACTAAGAACCTAGCCTCAAAGATGGAACTCAAGACCGCCGAATCCTACATTTGATAAGAATGTAGGCAAGAGTATGCGTTAGTACAAATGTACCAAATATGTTAGCTAGACTAACATCATAAGAGCATAACATAGAGTTAGCCAACATAAGATATAAGCATAAGAGACAATAACATAATCATAAGCATAATCTCCAACATAGACATAATATGAGCATAAGTCAACATAAGGCATAATCCAATAGCATAGGAGATACCACATATTCATAAGCATAGCTCATACTCAAATCCTCATAACATAAGAGAAACTTCATAAGTAACCTTCAAGTCATACTTGTGCAATGCATAGAGGAGACCCCATAATCCCACCTATGCTAAGTACCACTTTTAGGCCATCATACCTCTTTATCATCTTTTGATCTCATCCTTAGCTTACTTCTCATAAACAAGGGAATATCTCTCCTTTAGTCAAACATATCATGGAAGGAAACTATAGCAACAATCCAACAAAACATACATCATATAAGAGAAACACTTCTTAGGTAACCTTAAGTCATGCTTGTGCAATGCATAGATGAGACCCCATAATCCCATCCACACTAAGTACTTCTATAGGTCATCATATTCATACTTCTTGGTTGGAGACTAGTCCCTCTTTTTTAACCTTGGAACACTATGAGACACTTAATTAAGCATATCCTAGTTCCTCATTAATTTGAACCCTATGAGATACTTCTTTAAGCATGTCTAAGTTCATTATTATCTTGAACACTATGAGATACTTCATTAAGCATGTCTTAGTTCATTATTGCTTTTGAACACTTGGAGATACCTTTTCAAGTATGTCTTAGTCCATTTTACTGTTGAACACTATGAAGTGCTTCTTTAAGAAAGTCTTAGTTCATTGGATATGGAGATTCTTACTAGAAACCTGAACTCCACTAGGTGAAGGCTTCCATCTCATGAGACCTACGTTGGGAAAACCCGAAAACTACTATGTGAGAGTTCCCCCTTAACTTGGAAGTTCGGACTTAACTACGTCTGAGTCTCCTTTCAACTTGGAGCCCGGACCCAACTATGTGAACTTTCCATCTCATTGTCAATATCCTCTTGTGGCCAAGTATACATCCCTTAGACTAGTTATTAAGCCTTATTTAACATTCATGTCTCATGGAAGGATGTCCTTGACATTCCATTCATGTTCAAGTGATTCTATCACTTTATGCATTCAAACATTCATAAGATAGATTAGGTAGGTAAGGGCCTTACTTCACAATTCTATCCATTAATCTTCTATTCTCATATAGACTTTACTCTCAAAGCCTTAACATACATAATTCATCATATTAGGTTTACTCTCAAGGCCCTAGTGACCAACATTCATGACTACAAGCCTTAATCTCAAAGCTTTACTTCTTACAATCATTATACATACTTAGATCACAAGATATCATAGTCACAAGCTTCATTCTTAAGCAATTTTAACTATATCTCATCATAAAGGCTCAATCTCAATCATTACTAGTCATGATCCATAATATATACTTTAATCTAATTCAATTCATGTTTACATGATTCTATTTTTGAACAATTACTCTACATGTCATCAATTGTAAAATATCACCTATGAATCCTCAATTTCCCTTCACACAGCATAAACCCACATTACTTCAAATTGATCAATTAAACTAGGGTTAATCATGGAAAATACATAATATCATCATAATAGCTTTATTCAATACTAATTCAATCATAAACAAGCAATATCCAGTCAAATTGGATTCATACTCAACTTAACCCACAGTATTGGAAGGAACCCTAACTTAAATTGGGGATTTCAACTTCACATTTGGGGGAATTCTAGGGGTCTCCATTGATGGAAAAATCCATGGATGAATAAGCTAACATACCTTGGATACAAAGCCCTCAAAAGCTTGGAGATTGAATGCCTTGATCTTGGCCCTATATTCAAACTCTATCTTCTTCTTTATGTTTTAGAGAGAGAAATATTTGAGAGGAAGACTTGGGGATTTGATTTGGATTTTGGGAATAAATGACTTAATTGGGGTGGTTAAAGGGTTAAAATAGCTTATATAGGTGTATTACGACCATAAAAAATGACCTCACTTAATAACCACCTAATAAGGAATTTCCCTAAGTACCCCTCACTAGGAAACCTACTCTTAGGCACCACGGCAGGCTCCACGAGCCATGGTCCTGCAAGTGGTCCTTGGGCACTGGCTTGGCCTTGGTGTCTTGGACTTCACAAGTTGAAGGCACCTTCACGAGCCTTCCCACGAGCCGTGGTCTTCACCATTGGCCGTGAAGTGGCTCGTAAAGGTGAGCCACTTTTAGGCAGCTTTAAGGGAGCTACTGCCTTGGACTTCACTGACCATACCACGAGCCGTGGTCCTCACCACTGGCCGTGGTGGTGGTCCTGGTGATGAGGCAGTGCACCCCAAGCTTGGGGAAGCCTTGGCCCTTGGCTTGGGCCTTGCCCCTTGGCATTGGCCCTTGCCCCTTGCCTTGGCTCTTGTTGTCCTCACACTTAGCCCTAGTTGGCCAACTAAACTATGGGGTGTTACAAAGCTATTTCCCTGTTTCTCAATATCTTGACTTGCCGGTCTAGGATCTATACCGGAACCTCTTCAAATGAAAGACTTTCGTCAACTCCCAACCCTTCTAGAGGAATAATGGATGCCGGATCTCCAATACACTTCTTAAGCATGGACACATGGAATACCGGATGAAACGGAGCCAGCTCATTTGGCAAATCCGACTCATAGGAAACCTTCCCAATACGTTTCAAATTTTGATATGGGCCTGCATACCGGGGACTAAGTTTCTCTTTCTTGCCAAATCTCATCACACCCTTCATGGGTGAGATTTTCAAATAGACTCAATCATTAACCTCAAATTGTAGATCCCTTCTTCTCACATTAGCATAACACTTTTGTCTACTTTGAGCCGTTCTCAACCTCTCCCTTATAAGCCAAACTTTCTCAATGGCTTCATAAACATGCTCGGGACCTATCAAAGATACTTCTCCCACCTCAGACCAACCAATGGGAGACCTACATCTCCTACCATACAAGGCTTCAAAAGGAGCCATACCGATACTTGAGTAATTGCTATTATTGTATGCAAACTCTAAAAATGGTAAGTGGTCGTCCCAATTACCCTTGAAGTCTATTACACATGCCCTCAACATATCTTCCAATGTTTGGATGGTACGCTCCGCTTGCCCATCGGTTTGGGGATGAAGAGCTGTGCTAAGCTTAACCTTAGTGCCAAGACCTTTTTGGAATGACTTCCAAAAGTACGAAGTAAATTGAGTACCCCGATCGGAAATAATATATAGAGGAACTCCATGAAATTTCACCATTTCACTTATATACAACTTGGCATAGTCTTCAGCCGAAAAAGAAATCTTGAAGGGAATAAAGTGGGCTGATTTTGTCATCTGATCTATAATGACTGAAATAGAATCATGTTGCCTTCGGGTGCGAGGCAAACCCATAATAAAGTCCATGTTTAAATCTTCCTACTTCCAAGTGGGAATACTTATATCTTGGGATAAGACTTCCGGCCTTTGATGCTCAACCTTAACTTGTTGACAATTAGGACATTTAGCTACAAATCCCGCAATGTTTATCTTCATTCCGTTCCACCAATAGACTTCTCGTAGATCACGGTACATCTTGGTGGATCCGGGATGAATAGAATACCGAGAACTATGAGCTTCCTCTAAAATTTGTTCCCTCAAACCATCAACATTCGGAACACATAACCGGCCATGGTATCTAAGCACCCCATCTCCCTCTTGGGAGAAAGCCTCAATGGACATCTCAAGTACCGACTCTTTCAATTCAACTAATATAGGATCAAGGCCTTGTTTAGACTTCACATCCATCATAAAGGACGATTCGAAACCATTATGGACCATGACACCACCCTTGGTGGAATCCACTAGTTGAACACCTAGTTGGGCCAATCTATGCACATCACGAACCAATTCTTTATTGTCATCCTCTACATGAGCCATACTACCCATTGACAATCTACTAAGAGCATCCGTTACCACATTAGGTTTGCCGAGTTGGTAAAGGACACTGATATCATAATACAGGTGGGTTCATCCTAACAAAATCATGGACCCTAGCTTCTGCTGATCAACCACCAGCATTTGAAGGAACTGGAACCTGCTTATTGTTCTGGTTAGCTACACTCTGGGTCAACAGTTGAATGGCGTTCCAAAACTCTGCATTTGAAACTTCCCGATCTGGGAGTGGAGGAGCTGCATTAGCATTACGTGCATTAGCATTCCTGGAGTAAGCTCTATGAGGAGGCATGATCTGAAAATGCATAACGATGGATTAGAAATAGGTATCATACCAATGCACGATAAGAATATCAAGAAAGTGAAGTTTTCCTAAAACACTTCGTAGCCTCCCCATCATAGGTGTGGCGCGCTTCACACTCAAGAAAGGGACTCTACTTAGTGCGGCTTTTCAGACATCCTAGGATTCTTAAACCTAGTGCTCTGATACCAAGTTTTTCACCCCCCGAGGCTACCCCCTGGACGTAAACACTGGACTTAGGATCACGCGTGACTCCAAGCTAACCCTGCTGGTATATCATAAGCATACTAAGATAACTAAAATAAGATAATTATGTGCGGAAGCTTAAAACATAACATAAAGGGGAAATAATGGGGAATACCCATTCTAAATATGAATATATAAAACTGAGTTTAATGACAACTGAAAGATCAAACTCAACTAAAACTCAATCTAACTATGTCTGAATAAAATACTCTACACACTAGAGCTGCTGGGAAATGCCCCCAGCTAACTTCTAGCAAAACTGAAACTGAAGGACTGAAAATAGAAAGATAACATGTCAATCGTCCTCAAAGAATGAGGACTCACCACTGATGCTGCTGAACTGGATATCAGGAACCCATCCATGCGTGATCTGAATGCTGAGGACTTGAACCTACATTATGTGAAGATGTAGTGCAGAGTATGCATCAGTACATGAAAGGTACTTAGCATGCAGGAAAGGATAAGCTGAATAAAATATACATAACTTAACAAAGCAATATGAGAAATGATATAATTTGAACATGAAGTAAATACTGAAATATACTGAATAATGAACAAACTGAATGCAATGACCAAGTACATGACATGATGAGACTGAATATTAAACTGTAACTGATAACCAGGTCAATGCACTAGAATCTAAATGTTGGAGCTATTGTTAACCGATATAAAACAAAGAGAGCTATTCGTGGAGTCCGATGTATGGCCCCATCGAGAGAACCCAATATACCTCGCCAAGGGTATAAAGGCATGACTAGCGTGATAACTGAATATGTTGCCCACAGAGGGGACTTATCCTATGGGGCACGTAGTTCTATGACTATGAGGGTGACTGACCCTTAGTCCACTCGGTATTAAGCCTACTCCCAATTGATTCTGTAGGTAATAAATTACAAATGAATTTCTGTAATACTGAATAATTCAAAATACTGACATGCTAACTGAAAACGCAACATTAATGTATTGATAATGAGACATTCTTAATTGGACCATGGATAACTTTTTAAACAGACCAAGCAAGTGTAATTCATGAACTAAACGAATATACACAACTAGGGTTCTGAATTTCATGCAAAGAACTAAGCAATAATTCCACAAAAACATGATAATCTGATTTGGATTAGTCTAACAGCTGAATCACCACAATATTCTGAAGTTCTAGAAACCCTAGGTCTAAACATAATATAGAGAATCAAGAATTTGACTGAATTTTAAGGACCTAATGGGTTAAAGGAACCCACTAGTGAAATCCCACATACCTGGTGACAAAATTCACAGAGAAATCTTTCAATTTTGGGGCTGGAACTGAAGAAAACTTGTTGCATTCTTGGAGAGGGCTTGGTCGACTCTTTCTCCTTCTTTTCGTTCAACTTGATGAATTTTTAGAGAATGAGTTTACTAGGGCAATTTCTAATTAAGTTACTAGGCTAAAACTAACTAAAACAATGTAGTTTAGGGGTTAAACGACGTAGTTTAGGGATCTAACGCATAGGGAAAAGACCAAACGACCCCTGACTTAAAAGCTGTCGGGGCCAATCGACGGACTGACCGACTGACCGTGGATGGACCTACGGTACATCCTGTCAACCGTCGAACGGCTTCAGAGAGGGCATTCTGGGGTTTCGATCCACAGCCCGTGGTCTGACCTACGGTCCGTGGGTCTGGTCGTGGGTCGTGCCTTAGAATAGTATGTCTGAGTTTTCTTGGGAGGGTTGCTGGTTGCCATCCATGGACCCCCCACCTACGGTCCGTGGGTCACCCTATGGTCCGTGGGTGGTGCCCGTCGGTGGCACTTGCAACTTCTGACTTCTGCAAACTAGTCTTTCTAGTATACGGGGTGTTACAAATATGGTAGGGTCATGGGAATTCCAAAGAACAGTAAGCCGATGGGAATAGAACTCCAACACCCACCCATGCTCATAGAAGGGTGGGGTCTCTACCAAGGGACCCCAACCAAACTCGTGAAGCTGGTTGTAAAACGCAAGAGCCTGTTCAACTACTCCCTTCTTATTAATGGTGATCTTTAAACACTAGCACATGTTCCACATTTCATGGAACTGTGTCCTACTAGCAGCATCAAGGAATCTATTGTAAGAGTTGCTTAGACCCTTGACTCATTACTCAACTTGTTTCATTTATTAACGTGTAATTTAGAAGACCTTGGTTAGGGAATCATAGAATCTTTCTTAGAATACATTCAATGAAAAAGTTCTGGCTAAGGGGACTATTTCATACTTCCATTATAACGTTTAGGGTGGTGCTTTAGCGGGAGGGAAGCGCTATGGAAATTGTGTTGATTGCGTTAGCGGATGGCGCCATAGCGAGTTAATTCCTGCTACAGCGGCTCCTGGTATATCAAGATCCAAGGTCGCTATAGCGGCCTTCATCTTTCAAGAACATCAGAGGGAACGTTAATGACTTCCTCGCCCCAAAATATCTATTTTTGAAAAGTTATTTTTCTAGATTAGTGTTCCTAATCTACTTCCCTACGTAAATAAGTAAAAATCTAGCACTAGATGTCCTTAATCATTCCTGGATATTAAGTTTTATTCTAGGGACAACCCTTAAACTTCCGCTACCATTTATAGACATGATTTTTGCCCAATTTTCCGTTATCCTTATTGCAAAAATATTGTCGTAACATTATAGGCATTAGGGGAGGCCCCATTCTTCCGGAATTTTGACAATCAAAGTATTTTATTTCAAGCTCAAATATCAATCAGGTATGTAATTCATGAACTAAACGAATATACACCTATGATGGGGAGGACATCTAGTGCAACAAAGAAGGAGAAAGAGTCGACCAAGCCCTCTCAAAGAATGCAACAAGTTTTCTTCAGTTCCATCCCCAAAATTGAAAGATTTCTCTGTGAATTTTGTCACCAGGTATGTGGGATTTCACTAGTGGGTTCCTTTAACCCATTAGGTCCCTAAAATTCAGTCAGATTCTTGATTCTCTATATTATGTTTAGACCTAGGGTTTCTAGAACTTCAGAATATTGTTGTGATTCAGCTGTTAGACTAATCCAAATCAGATTATCATGTTTTTGTGGAATTATTGCGTAGTTCTTTGCATGAAATTCAGAACCCTAGTTGTGTATATTCGTTTAGTTCATGAATTACACTTGCTTGGTCTGTTTAAAAAGTTATCCATGGTCCAATTAAGAATGTCTCATTATCAATACATTAATGTTGCGTTTTCAGTTAGCATGTCAGTATTTTGAATTATTCAGTATTACAGAAATTCAGTTGTAATTTATTACCTACAGAATCAGTTGGGAGTAGGCTTAATACCGAGTGGACTAAGGGTCAGTCACCCTCATAGTCATAGAACTACGTGCCCCATAGGATAAGTCCCCTCTGTGGGCAACATATTCAGTTATCACGCTAGTCATGCCTTTATACCCTTGGTGAGGTATATTGGGTCCTCTCGATAAGGCTATACATCGGACTCCACGGATAGCTCTCTTTGTTTTATATCGGTTAACAATAGCTCCACATTCAGATTCTAGTGCATTGACCTGGTTATCAGTTACAGTTTAATATTCAGTCTCATCATGTCATGTACTTGGTCATTGCATTTAGTTTGTTCATTATTCAGTATATTTCAGTATTTACTTCATGTTTAGATTATATCATTTCTCATATTGCTTTGTTAAGTTATGTATATTTTATTCAACTTATCCTTTCCTGCATGCTAAGTACCTTTCATGTACTGATGCATACTCTGCGCTACATCTTCACGTAATGTAGGTTCAAGTCCTCAGCATTCAGATCACACATAGATGGGTTCCCGATATCCAGTTCAGTAGCATCAGTGGTGAGTCCTCATTCTTTGAGGACGATTGACATGTTATCTTTCTATTTTCAGTTTCAGTTTTGCAAGAAGTTAGCTGGGGGCATGTCCCAGTAGCTCTAGTGTGTAGAGTATTTTATCCAGACATAGTTAGATTGAGTTTTAGTTGAGTTTGATCTTTCAGTTGTCATTAAACTAAGTTTTATATATTCATATTTAGAATGGGTATTCCCCATCATTTCCCCTTTATGTTATGTTTTAAACTTCCACACATAATTATATTATTTCAGTTATCTTAGTATGCTTATGATATACCAGCAGGGTTAGCTTGGGCTCACGCATGATCCTAAGTCCAGTGTTTACGTCCAGGGGGTTGCCTCGGGGGGTGACAAACTTGGTATCAGAGCACTAGGTTTAAGAATCCTAGGATGTCTGAAAAGCCGCACTAAGTAGAGTCCCTTTCTTGAGTGTGAAGCGCGCCACACCTATGATGGGAAGGCTACAAAGTGTTTTAGGAAAACTTCACTTTCTTGATATTCTTATCGTGCATTGGTATGATACCTATTTCTAATCCATCGTTATGCATTTTCAGATCATGCCTCCTCATAGAGCTTACCCCAGGAATGCTAATGCAGCTCCTCCAGTCCCATATCAGGAAGTTTCGAATGTAGAGTTTTGGAACGCCATTCAACTGTTGACCCAGAGTGTAGCTAACCAGAACAATAAGCAGGTTCCAGTTCCTTCAAATGCTGGTGGTTGATCAGCAGAAGCTAGGGTCCATGATTTTGTTAGGATGAACCCACCTGTGAGGATCCCCAGAACTTTATTGATGAGGTCAAGAAAATCTTTTGAGTGATGCAGGTGACATGAAATGATAGAGTAGAGTTGGCGTCCTACTAGCTTAACGATGTGGCTCACATATGGTTTACACAGTGGAAAGACAACAGGGGTGAGAATGCAGCTCCTGTGACTTGGGAGTGTTTTACTGGAGCTTTTCTGGATAGGTTCTTTCCAAGCGAGTTGAGAGAGGAAAAAGCTCAAGAGTTCATGAATTTGAGGTAAGGTTCTATGACAGTCTAAGAGTATGGATTTAAGTTCACCAAACTATCCAGGTATGCTCCACATATGGCTGCAGATTCCATGGCTCAGATGAGTAAGTTTCTATTTGGGGTATCTGACTTGGTAAGAACAGATTGTAGAAACTCTATGTTGCTGGAAGATATGAACATCTCTAGGCTTATGATTCATGCTCAGTAGATTGAGGGAGATAAGCTTAGGGAATATGCTAAGGATAATAAGAAGGCTAGGATAGGCAACTATGAGTATTCTCAGTAGAAATCAGGTTGTGGAAATCGCTCGTTGTTTCAACAAAAATCTTCAGCTCCAGCACCTTCATCAGTTAGTGTTCCATCTTCCAGGTTTTGACAAGATTTGAAAGGTAGGGCATCAAGATCTAAGTCCCAGGGAAGTGTTTCCGTTACTAGGACCTACCCAACTTGTCCAAAGTGTGGTAAGAACCATTCGGGTGAGTATCTTGTAGGAAAAGATAGATGTTTTGGGTGTGATCAGACTGGTCACAGATTGAGGGATTGCCTTCTTCTAAACAGGGTCAAGGAGGTAACAATGGTAGGGCTCAGTCTACAACTTCATCAGCACCAGCAGGTCACCCGACACAGAAGGGTAACTCATCTGGTACAGGTGGTGGTCAGCGCCAGAACAGGTTGTATGCTCTCCAGGCTTGCCAGGATCTGGAAGATTCTCCTGATGTGGTTACTGGTACGTTGCAAGTCTTTCATTTAGTTATGCTTTGTTATATCCAGGGGCTACTCTTTCCTTTGTAACTTCTTATATAGTAGTAAACATTGGTGTTCCTCCAGAAACTCTCTCTGAACCCTTCTCAATCTTTACTCCAGTCGGTGAACCAGTTATAGCTAAACGGGTATACAAAAATTTCCCTCTCCCAAAAAGTCACCTCAGCAGATCTTGTAGAGTTAGAAATGATATATTTTGATATCATTCTAGGCATGGATTGGTTACATTCATGTTATGCCTCAGTCGATTTTAGAACTAGGATCGTTTGTTTTCAATTTCCAGACGAACCAATCTTAGAATGCAAGGGTAGTAGCTTAGTGCCTATGGGTCGATTCATTTCTTACCTTAAGGCCAAAAGATAATTTCTAAGGGTTGTCTCTATCATCTAGTTCAGGTTATGGATTCAAGATCCGAAACCCCAATTCTTGAGTCAGTTCCAGTAGTTAATGAGTTTCCAGATGTGTTTCCAGAAGATCTTCCCAGAGTTCCTCCCGAAAGGAAAATCGACTTTAGAATTAATCTGCTTCCTGATACCCAGCCTATTTCTATTCCTCCTTATAGAATGGCTCCAGCTGAGCTTAAAGAATTGAAAGAGCAGATAAAAGACCTTCTAGATAAGGGCTTAATCAGACCCAGTATTTACCCATGGGGTGCACCGTTGTTGTTCGTGAAAAAGAAAGATGGTTCTCTCAGGATGTGCACTGACTATCGGCAGTTGAACAAGCTCACAATCAAGAATAACTACCCTATCCCCAGGATTGATGACTTGTTCGACCAACTTCAGGGTGCTAGTCATTACTCGAAGATAGACCTCAGATCCAGTTATCATCAGCTCAGAGTCAGAGATAGACATTCCAAAAACAGCCTTTAGAACTCGGTATGGTCATTATGAATTTGTAGTTATGTCATTTGGAATAACCAATACTCCTACAACTTTCATGGATTTGATGAAAAGGGTGTTCAAACAGTATTTGGACTTGTTCGTTATCGTCTTTATTGATGATATCTTCATTTACTCTAGGAATGAGGAAAAACATGTGACTCATTTGAGGGTTGTCCTGTAGACTCTCAAAGATTGGCAGTTATTCGCTAAGTTTAGCAAATGTGAGTTTTGGTTGCAATCTGTTTCTTTCCTTAGTCATATAGTGTCTAGCGAAGGGATCCGAGTGGAATCTCAGAAAATAGAAGCAGTGAAACAATGGCCAAGACCTACCTCTCCTATAGATATCAGAAGTTTCTTGGGTTTAGCGGGTCATTACAGAAGGTTCGTGGAAGGATTTTCATCCACAGCTTCTCCATTGACTAAGTTGACTCAGAAAAAGGTTAAGTTTCAGTGGTCAGATGACTGTGAGAAGAGCTTCTCAGAACTGAAAACTAGGTTGACTACAACTCCTGTTTTGACTCTACCAGATGGTTCAGATAGTTATGTGATCTATTGTGATGCATCCAAGGTCGGCCTAGGTTGTGTGTTGATGCAGCGACGTAAGGTTATAGCTTATTGCTTCTAGACAACTTAAGGTGCATGAGAAGAACTATCCAACTCATGACCTCGAGCTTGCAGCAGTGGTATTTTCCCTAAAGATTTGGAGACATTACTTGTATAGTGTTCACATAGATGTGTTGAGAGACCATAAGAGCCTTCAGTATGTGTTCACCCAAAAAGAGCTGAATCTTCACCAGAGGATATTGTTTGATTTCCTCAGAGACTATGATATGAATGTGCTTTACCATCCTGGTAAGGCCAATGTAGTAGCAGACGCTCTTAGCAGACTATCTATGGGTAGTGTAGCGCATGTGTCACGACCTAGGGGTACCCTTATCTGTAACATGGCACATAGAACACCGAAAGGCTCCATGTAATCCACTTAGCATATCACAATATAAGATAATAGGAAAGTGTGGAAATTTAAAACATTTTTCAATACAATCGAAGTCTCATAAAATGAAGCGGAAGTCTATTACACTTGTCTTAAACCATCTAATACTTGAAAAGAGTTAGGGACACAGCCCATACAAAATCTAAACATAAAAGAAAGACATAAAAGAACATAGTGGTCAAATCCTCGATGCTATGAGGACTCACAAAATCTTCACTTGCTTGCCTCTACTAAGAACCTAGCCACGGGAATGGAACTCAATTTCGCCGAACCCTACATTTGATAAGAATGTAGGCAAAATTATGCGTTAGTACAATAATGTACTAAATATGATGGCTAGCACAAATCATCAACATAAGCATATCAGAGGCATTAGTCAACATAAGACATATACCATAATCATAAGAGACACTAACATAAGTCATAAGCATAAGAGGCATCATAATAAGACATAGGCTATAAGCATAAGAGATAACAACGTAGTCATAGGCATAATCAAGGCAATCTAGTTTAACATAACATAAGAAAAACACTTCATAAGTCACCTCAAGGGAAGCTTGTGCAATGCATGGATAAAACTCCATAATCCCACCCATGCTAAGCCAGTCACTTTAGGCCCTTATTCATCTTTATCATTCTTTTGATATCATCCTAAGCTTATTTCTTATAGACAAGGGAACATTCACCTTTAGTCACACATGTTATTCGAAAGCAACTATACTAATAACCAAACTAGGCATACATAATAAGCATAAGTCACAAGAATATTCATTACATAGATCATCAAAACATAAGAGGAACACATCATAACTACCCTCAAAGCATACTTGTGCAATGCATGAGTAAAACCCCATAAATCTCACTCATGCTAAGTAAAGCCTCTTGAGTAACCATAATTCGTAATTTTATTCTTGTTCATATTGTTGCCATAGTGGGAATAAGCCTTAACCGACATAGACCATGTGAGCTCAAAATGGAATCCAGTGTTACCCACACCGAAAAGGGTTGTCCTACTTGCCTAAGGTAAGACTATGGTTTGTTAGCTTTAGGTGGATCCATTAGCTAAATAACCTACGGGGGCACGTAGTTTATGGGATAAGGAGATTACTACTAGAAACCCACCCTTTCTGACAGGGGAGCTTCCGTCTCAAGAGACTGCTCAAGGAATCCGACCTTTCTGACGGAAGAGTTTCCATGTCACATCAATATCCACTCGGTGCTAAGCATAATTCATACGGGGTACTTGTTAAGTCATAACTTGTTTCATTAGGATTGCTCATTAGATCATCAGTGAGAATAACCTTTCAATGTCCATGTCTACAAGTAACATTAGATTCAATTAGGTGAGAAAGTCTTTCAACCTAGAATCTTCATTATGTGAGATAACCTTTCACATTATGTTCATTATGTTTTCATGAGAATAGACTTTCAATCAACACAACAACATTATCAAAATCATGGACACTTCACTCTCAAAGTGTTCTTAAAGCATATATATAACATTCATAAAACATGTATAATATCATATATTGCCCTTTCAAGGGTCAACGCTCATATCAAATCAACACATCAAGAATGACGACATTAGACATGGATATGATCAGAATTCAAGTAATCAAATCATTATATGCATGATCTCATATACTCATAATATAGGTCATGTGGGTGAAGTTCTTCCACAATAATACCTTATACAAATCAACCTACATAATAGCTTCACTCTTAAAGCCTTAACATTCTTAGTTCATTTATATTAGCTTTTACCCTCAAAGCCCTAGAAATCACATTCATTCTACAAGCCTTACTCTCAAGCAATACTTCACATGGTCATCATATATGCCTAATTCTAAAGACAATCTAACCACATGTTTCATTCTTAAGGAATTCTAATCATATTTCATCATATAAATTCAATCTCAACACTACTAATCATGATTCATCATATAAGCCCTAATATAATCAATTCATGCCTACTAGCTTTACTTTTAAGCAATTCATATGTAGGTGCTCTAATCTCAAGAAATTCATAAAGTAATTTATCAATCTTAGAAGATCACATCTAAGCCCTCAATTTTCTCTTTCATGGTATAAAACCAAACTATATCAATTTTTCCCTAAAATCATAGGTTAATCAAGAATACATGTATAATCATACTAAAAATATGTAATTACATCATAACCAACCATAACCAACCATTATCAAATCAATTGGATCAACATACAATAATATCCACAATATAGGAAGGAACCCTAACTAGAATTGGGGATTCATCTTCACAATTGGGGGAAACATGGGGGCTTCATGGATGAAAGGAGTCCATGAATGAATAATCCATCATACCTTTATTATAAAGCCTAGAAAGCTTGAAACAATGGAGTCTTGACCTAGCTTGACCCTCTTTTTCTTGTTGTTCACTTTCTAGAAAGAGAAATATTTGAGAGGATGAACTTGGGGGTTTGATTTGGGTTTTGGGAATAAATGATTTAATTGGGGAGTTTGAAGGGTTAAAATAGCTTATAGAGGTGTACTAAGACTAAAAAATGACCTCACTTAATACTAACTTAATTTGGAATTTTCCACTTTACCCTTAATTAGGCAGCCTAGTGCCAGGCACCAAGACCACCTTCACGAACTGTCAAGGATTCCATGGCCCGTCATGATGCCCATGGTCCCTTTACCAATGGCTAAGCCACAAGGTCTTGGCCCCCTTAAGTTCAAGGCATGTCCATGGCCACTCCCATGAGCCGTCTAGGCCTTTACGAGCCATGAAGTGGCTCGTGTGGAGGAAGCCAACTTGGGCAGCCTTGAGGGGCTCACTGCCTCACCACCACGGGTGGCACCACGAGCCGTGAAGGATCTCGTGGTCATGGGCAGTGCCATGGAAAGCTTGGGGCAGCCTTGGCTCTTTCCTTGGCCTTTGCCCCTTTGACTTGGCTCAAGCCGTCTAGTTTTGACTTGTAGCCCTCAAACATAGCCGTAGATGGTCTACTAGACTATGGGGTGTTACAATATCTCCCCCTTGGGGACATTCGTCCTCGAATGACGATCTAGACACCCTTACGGAAGTGAAGACTCAAGACTAGCAACCCCTCATGCATGCAACATCATAACAATGCATAAAACAAGGAGGAAACATTAACTCCATCTCAAACATATTCAATATATCACAAGTAAGTAGGAAATATATCTAATGACATATTATGCATGAAAATTCCCCATTTCTCATATCCATAGAAGGAACTACCTTCTCCAACTAAAAGCATGCTCAACACAATTTCATGGAGCACTTATGCAACATATTTTCAAAAGCACAACTAAAGCATGTTCAACAAGTCATCTCATGGAGCCTATAGGCAATTCTTACTCAATGTACTTCAACATGAGGGAAATAATTCCATAAACTCATTTTTTTTAAATCACAATTTTTCATGAAAATGCATCATATAAGGAAATCATGGAAACATCTAAAACACACATGACTTCACATAAAGCATAATTCATAAGGAACTCGTCATCTAAATGCTAAAGGAGGAATACAAGGAAAAAGGATGAGGATATCGGGACTTTTTATTGGCCCTTGGCCTCCCAAGTAGCACCCTCACCTAAAACCCTCACTCAAAGACCAATCCTTAACACTTTCATGGAAGCAACTTCTTTATTCTTCTATTTCTTAACTTGACGGTCTAAGATCCCTACCGGTACTTCTAAATTAGAGAAATTCTCATTAACTCCCAACTCTTCTTAAGGAATTTATGAATGTCAGATCTCTAACACCCTTCTATAACCAAGAGACATGGAAAACTGGATACACCGGTGCCACTCATTAAGCCATTCCAGTTCACAAGAAACCTTACCAACTCTACTCAAGATCTCATATGAGCCTACAAAAACCGGGACTAAACTTCCCAACTCACTACACCTCTCAAGGTGAGAATTTCAAGCCAACCCAAATCATGAACATCTAGAACACTCAAGACCTTGCTATCTAAGCACATCATCTCCCCATTGGGAGTAAGCCTATATGGAATTTCTAAGCACCATTTCTTTTAATTCAACTAAGGTCGGATTAAGTTATCACTAAGCTTTCACATTCATCACCAAGATGATTCTAAACCATAGTGAATTACACCTCTACTCTTTTTAGAGGAGTCTACTCTTTCAACACATCTAGGCATTACTTAAACACCCTAGTCATCAAATCTATCCACATACCCCAAAAACTCATAATGACTAAGTTGGGTTCTACCATCAAATAATCATAACCCTAAGGTAACCCATTCATACCAAGGACAATATCAAGGTCTATCATATCAAGTCTCTCAAGTCACAAAAGACAAGCAACACCGGAATCTAAATATGCATAAAACACATTCCGAGAGCAACATTCAGAGGACACTCTTGTTCACCTCTAGCTTGGAAAGCATAGAACCTAATTTGCTTCATCTCTCTTCCCTTAGCCTTCATCCTTGGACAATATCTCATCTTGTGGCCACTCTCACCACAACCATAACAACCCTCCCAATTGGCTAAACATCTACCCTTGTGTCTTTTGCCACATCTAGCACAAGTAGGAAATAGGGGTCTACTATTCTTTCCTTGAGACTTAGGGTTAGACACCCTTTCTAAGTTATATCTTAGGGAAATCCTAGAAGGACCTTGTCCGGAGAACCTTTCGAGAGGAGAATTATAATCGTCAATCCTAAACCTCTTTTTCTCCCTCAACCTTTCTTCAAGTTTCTCTTTCTCAATTTGATGAGCATAAATCATAAGGCGAGAAATATTCATCTCATGATCAAACATGGTCGTACGACATTCTTTTACTACTAAATCGGACACTCCCGACACAAACTTACTCATTCCCGACCTAGGATCGGACACTAGGATTGGAGCATACTTAGACAATTGGGTGAACCGCCATGCATATTCCTTAACACTCATATCACCTTATCTGAGGTTAATGAACTCAAGCACTAAATATTCTCTCTTGTCTAAAGGGAAAAACCTATCTAGAAAATCACTCTTGAACCTTTCCCACTCTATGGAACCCATTCCTACCGGTCTAGCCTCCTTCCATTGATTAAACCAAACTTGAGCAGCCCCTTTGAGTTGATAAGAAGCCAACTCCTCCTTCTCTACCGGAGTCACTCCCACCAAGTCCAACACCTTAGAGACCTCATCTATAAACCCTTCAGGATCCTCTTCCCCCTTAGAGCCATAAAACTCCGGAGGGTTCATCCTCATAAAATCCCTCACTCTTAAAGCTGTCGTACCCACTATTGGGTTCATGAGGGCTACCACCTCTCTATTATCTTGCACCGTCATGGCTTGAGCCAACATCTAAATTGCCGACCTAAACTCTGGATTTTTCATAGACGAAGGATCAATCAGAACTTGAGGAGCTTGAGGAGGAGCTCTTTGATTCACATTGTCTTCCTCAATCCTCCTAGCATTTTCCCTTGTATCAGACATATCTTGAAAACCATAGGGCACGGATTAGGAGAAAGACCTAATAGAGTTAAACTTTATGGCACGACTTAGATAATGAAGAAGTGAAGTTTCCTAAATATCCAATAGCCTCCTATTCATAAATGTGGCCCGTTCACATTTATGAGCAAGACTCTACTAGACGTGGTTTGAGATATCATAGAACCATTCTAAACCTTGTGCTCTGATTACCAAGTTTGTCACGACCTAGGGGTACCCCCTAGATGTAACATGGCACATAGAACCCCGAAAGGCTCCATGTAAGCCACTTAGCATATCACAACATAAGATAATAGGAAAGTGTGAAAATTTAAAACATTTTTCAATACAATCGAAGTCTCATAAAATGAAGCAAAAGTCTATTACACTTGTCTCAATCCATCTAATACTTGAAAAGAGTTAGGGACACAACCCATACAAAATCTAAACATAAAATAAAGACATAAAAGAACATAGTGGTCAAATACTCGATGCTATGAGGACTCACCAAATCTTCACTTGCTTGCCTCTACTGAGAACCTAGCCACGGGAATGAAACTCAATTTCGCGGAACCCTACATTTGATAAGAATGTAGGCAAAAGTATGCGTTAGTATAATAATATACTAAATATGATGGCTAGCACAAATCATCAGCATAAGCATATAAGAGGCATTAGTCAACATAAGACATATACCATAATCATAAGAGACACTAACATAAGTCATAAGCATAAGAGCCATCATAATAAGACATAGGCTATAAGAATAAGAGATTACAACATAGTCATAGGCATAATCAAGTAAATTTAGTTTAACATAACATAAGAGAAACCCTTGATAAGTCACCTCAAGGCAAGCTTGTGCAATGCATGGATAAGACCCCATATTCCCACCCATGCTAAGCCAGTCACTTTAGGCCCTCATTCATCTTTATCATTCTTTTGATCTCATCCTTAGCTTATTTCTTATAGACAAGGGAACATTCACCTTTAGTCACACATGTATTGGAAAGTAACTGTAGAAATAACCAAACTAGGTATACATCATAAGCATAAGTCACAAGCATATTCATTACATTGATCATCATATCATAAGAGGAACGCATCATAACTACCCTCAAAGCATACTTGTGCAATGCATGAGTAAAACCTCATAAATTTCACCCATGCTAAACAAAGCTTCTTGAGTAACCATAATTCGTAATTTATATTCTTGTTCATATTATTGTCATAGTGGAATAAGTCTTAACCGAGATAGACCATGTTAGCTTAACATGGACTCTGGTGTTACCCACACCGAAAAGGGTTGTCCTACTTGCCTAAGGTAAGACCATCATTTGTTAGCATTAGGTGGATCCATTAGCTAAATAACCTACGGGGGCACGTAATTTATGGGATAAGGAGATTGCTACTAGAAACCTCCATTTCTGATGGGGGAGCTTCCATCTCAAGAGACTACTTCAAGGAATCCGGTCTTTCTGACGGAAAAGATCCCTTCTAGAAATCCGGCCTTTCTGATGGAAGAGTTTTCATCTCACATTAATATCCACTCGGTGCTAAGCATAATTTTCACGGGGTACTTGTTAAGTCATAACTTGTTTCATTAGGATTGCTCATTAGATCATGTGTGAGAATAACCTTTCACCGTCTATGTCTACATGTAACAATAGATTCAATTAGGTGAGAAAGTCTTTCAACCTAGAATCTTCATTATGTGAGAAAACTTTTCACATTATGTTCATTATGTTTTCATGATAATAGCCTTTCAATCAACATAACAACATTATCACAATCATGGATACTTCACTCTCAAAGTGTTCTTAAAGCATATACATAACCTTCATAAAGTATGTATAATATCATACATTGCCCTTTCAAGGGTCAAAGCTCATATCAAATCAACACATCTAGAATGACTACATTAGACATGGATATGATCACAATTCAAGTAATCAAATCATTGCATGCATGATCTGATATACTCATAATATAGGTCATGTGGGTGAATTCCTTCCACAATAATACCTTATACAAATCAACCTACAAATAGCTTCACTCTTAAAGACTAAATATTCTTAGTTCAATCATATTAGATTTTACCCACAATGCCCTAGAAATCACATTCATACTACAAGCCTTACTCTCAAGCAATACTTCACATGGTCATCATATATACCTAATTCTCAAGACAATATAACCACATGCTTCATTCTTAAGCAATTCTAATCATAAAATTTAATCTCAACACTACTAATCATGATTCATCATATAAGCCCTAATTGAATCAATTCATGCCTAAAAGATTTACTTTTCAGAAATTCATATGTATGTGCTCTAATCTCAAGCAATTCATAAAGTAATTTATCAATCTTAGAAGATCACCTCTAAGCCCTCAATTTCCTCTTTCATGGCATAAAACTAAACTATGTCAATTTTGCCCTAAAATCTTAGGTTAATCAAGAATACATGTATAATCATACTAAAAACATGTAATTACATCATAACCAATCATAAACAACCATTATCAAATCAATTGGATCAACATAAAACAATACTGACAATAAAGGAAGGAACCCTAACTAGAATTGGGTATTCATCTTCACAATTGGGGGAAACATGGGGGCTTCATGGATGAAAGAATTCCATGAATGAATAAGCCTTCATACCTTGATTATAAAGCATAGCAAGCTTGAACCAATGGAGCCTTGACCTAGCTTGACCCACTTCTTCTTCTTCTTCATCTTCTTCACTTTCTATAGAGAGAAATATTTGAGAGGATGAACTTGGGGATTTGATTTGGGTTTTGGGAATAAATGACTTAATTGGGGAATTTGAACGATTAATATAGCTTATATAGGTGTACTAAGACTATACAAAATGACCTCAATTAATACAAACTTAATTTGGAATTTCCCATTTTACCCTTAATTAGGCAGCCTAGTGCTAGGCACCATGACCACCTTCACAAACCGTCAAGGGTTCCACGGCCCGTCATGGTGCCTGTGGTCCCTTGACCAGTTGCTAAACCACATGAAGTCTCTCGTGGTCATGGACAGTTTCATGGCAAGCTTGGCGCAGCCTTGGCTCTTGCCCCTTTGCCTTGGCTCAAGCCCTCTAGTCTTAACTTTTAGCCCTCAAACTTAGCACTAGATTTTCTACTAGACTACGGGGTGTTACAGCATGTTGAGGAAGAAAGGAAGGAATTAGCAAAAGATATTCACCAGCTTGCTTGCCTGGGAGTTCACCTTATGAGCGTATTAGATAGTGGTGTATTATTTGAGAATGGGTCAAAATCTTCATTAGTAGTAGAGGTTAAGGAAAAAGAAGACAATGATCCTATATTGCTTCAATTGAAGGGTGCAGTTCATCAAAAAAAAGTTGAGGTTTTCTCCCAAGAGGGAGATGGTGTGCTTAGTTACCAGGGTCGTTTATTTGTTCCTAAAGTGGGTGAGTTGAGACAGCAGATTCTTTCAGAAGCCCATAACTCTAGGTATTCTATTCATCCAGGTGCCACTAAGATGTACCGTGATCTGTGGGAAGTCTTTTGGTGGAATGGCATAAGAGGGATATAGCAGATTTTGTGGCTAAGTGCCCTAATTGTCAGCAGGTGAAGGTAGAACATCAGAAACCAGGAGGTATGACACAACAGATCAATATTCGTACATGGAAGTGCGAAGTGATCAACATGGACTTTATTACAGGTTTACCTCGTACTCGTAGACAGCATGACTCCATTTGGGTGATAGTTGACAGAGTTACTAAGTTTGCGCACTTTTTGGCTGTTAAGACTATAGATTCGGTAGAGGACTACGCCAAGCTTTACATTAATGAGACAGTCAGGTTGCATAGGGTTCCTTTATCTATCATCTCAGAAAGAGGTCCTCAGTTTACCTCTCATTTCTGAAAGTCATTCTAATCTTAGCACAACATTTTATCCACAGACAGAAGGTCAGGCAGAGCATACCATTCAGACCTTAGAGGACATGTTCAGAGCTTGTGTGATCAACTTCAAGGGTAGTTGGGATGATCACCTCCCTCTTATAGAGTTCGCCTATAATAATAGTTACCATTGCAGCATTCAGATGGCCCCTTATGAGGCATTGTATGGGCGCAAATGTAGATCTTCAGTTAGGTGGTTTGAAGTAGGTGAAGCAGCCTTGGTAGGGCCAGATTCGGTTCATGATGCTATGGAAAAAGTTCAGCTGATTAGAGATAGACTTAAGAGGGCCCAGAGTGGCCAGAAGTCCTATGAAGATGTAAGGAGAAGTGACTTGGAGTTCCAAATTGATGATTGGGTTTTCCTGAAAGTGTAACCTATGAAGGGGGTGATGAGATTTGGCAAGCAAGGGAGGCTCAGTCCTAGATATGTAGGCCCTTATAGGATTTTTAAAAGAATTGGAATAGTGGCTTATAAGTTAGAGTTACCAACAGAACTAGCAGCAGTGCATCTGGTATTTCACATTTCGTTGTTGAAAAAGTGTGTGGGTGATCCAGCATCCATAGTACCATTGGAAAGTGTGGCTGTGAAGGATAGTCTCACTTATGAGGATGTGCCAGTTGAGATACTTGATCATCAGGTTCGAAGGTTGAGAAACAAAGAAGTCACGTCAGTGAAGGTTTTTTGGAGGAGTCCGTCCGTCGGTTGGCCCCGACAGCTTTTAAGTCAGGGGTCGTTTGGTCTTTTCCCTATGCTTTGGACCCGAAACTACGTCGTTTAACCCCTAAACTACGTCGTTTTAGTCATTTTTATCCTAGTAACTTAATTAGAACTTACCGTTGTTAACTCATTCTCCAAAAATTCATCAAGTTTAACGAAAAGAAACAGAAAGAGTCGACCAAGCCCTCTCCAAGAACGCAACAAGTTTTCTTCAGTTCGAGCCTCGAAATCGGAAGATTTCTCCGTGAATTTCATCACTAGGTATGTGAAATTTCACTAGTGGGTTCCTTTCACCCATTAGGTCCCTAGAATTCAGTCAGATTCTTGATTCTCTATATCATGTTTAGAACTAGGGTTTCTAAAACTTAAAAATATTGTTGTGATTCAGCTGTTAGACTAATCCAAATCAGATTATCATGTTTTCGTGGAATTATTGCTTAGTTCTTTGCATGAAATTCAGAACCCTAGTTGTGTATATTCGTTTAGTTCATGAAATACACTTTCTAGGTAGGTTTAAACAATCATACATGCTCCAGTTAAGAATGTCTCATTATCAGTACATTAATGTTGCCTTTTAAGTTAGCATGTTAGTATTTTGAGCTATTCAGTGTTACAGAAATTCACTTATAATGTGTTACTTACATAATCAATTGGGAGTAGGCTTAATACCGAGTGGACTAAGGGTCATTCACCCTCATAGTCCCAGAACTACGTTCCCCCGTAGGATAAGTCCCCTCTGTGGGCAACATATTTAGTGATCACGTCAAGGTATATTGGGTCCTCTCGATGGGGCAATACATCGGACTCTACGGATAGCTCTCGTGGTTTAATGTCTGTTAACAGTAGCTCCCACAGTCAGATTCTAGTGCATTGACCAGGTTAGTTCAGAATTCAGTATATTTCAGTATTTACTTCATGTTCAGATTATATCATTGTTCGTATTGCTTTGTTAAATTATGTATATGTTATTCAACTTATCCTATCCTGCATACTCAGTACCTTTCAAGTACTGACGCATACTCTGTGCTACATCTTCTCGTGATTTCGGTTCAGGTCCTCAGTATTCAAATCACACATAGATGGGTTCCCGATCTCCATTTCAACAGAATCACTGGTGATTCCTCATTCTTCGAGGATGATTGACATGTTATCTTTTTGTTTTTCAGTTTTGCTAGAAGTTAGCTGGGGCATGTCCCAGAAGCTCTAGTCAGTTAGAGGATTTTATTCAGACAAAGTTAGATTCAATTTTAGTTGAGTTTGATCTTTCATGTGTCATTAAACTCAGTTTTATATATTCAGATTTTGAATGGGTATTCCCCATCATTTCCCCTCTATGTTATATTTTAAGCTTCCGCATAGAATTATCTTATTTCAGTTATCTTAGTATGCTTATGATATACCAGCAGGGTTAGCTTGGGGTCACTCGTGATCCTAAGTCCCGTGTTTAAGTCCAGGGGGTAGCCTCGGGGCGTGACAATATTCATAAGAGGATTGAATGCCCCGTGGAAGCTGGGTTTATATATTTACCAGTAAAAGTACTGGAGGTTCCTCATGAGTCTTACATGGCAAATCTGAGGGAGATAGATCTAACATGTCTAGGGGATACATTGTTGTAAGAGAAATATTGGGAAGAGGTAAGTTAGATCAATATAGAGGGCCTTAGTAGAAGTTCTGATTCACTCGACACCCAGAGGTGGTTAACACCTTTTTGCCAGAGGATTCACCCTTCGGCTAACCTCACTGATGTGACCTATCCTCGAGACTTTGTGGAAGCCTGTATTTTGGCAAGGATCTCGGTGAATGTAGGGGAGAAAATTGTGTCTGAACTCAAGGATTTCTACTGTGACATTAAGAAGTACCATTTCTTTTTGAACTAGTATTTGTGATATGCAGGTAGGAAGGGGTTCCCCTAAATAAAATAGACTTAGGTGGAGCATGATAATACATTCAACCCATTGTTAGTGAGGGGGAGCCTTATAAGAAACCTTAGAGGAAGAGGACGGATGAGGAAGGAACTATATGAGCCATGATGAGTACAAAGAACGGTGAGGACATTGATGCAGATGATGTTTCCACCGAATCAAAGACCCCGCCATCTTGCAGCTGCCTAAAGGCTTACCTATCAACAATTAGGAGGTATGCGGAGGCTGCTACTGCCTGTCTGATGCCCTTCCTACTCCTTCTCACAACATAGCTGCGTTTTGCTAGGAGATTGATGCTGAGAGGAGGAGACGGTACTCTCAAGACCGTTAGTTGGCCCATATCTGAAAGACCATGAATTTCATATTAAACTGCATTGCCCTATTGCAGGAGGTAGAAGACTTGGAGGAATTCGTCTTCATGCGTGATGCAGAAGTGGGAGATCCCGAGGGTGATAGGAAATCATTGGGATTTCCCCTTGCCCTTTGAGTATTGATACTATTTGTAGTTTACCCCGTATTAGCAAATGACCTCTTTATTTGTTTCCTTATTTTTTTGATAGCTCGTAGGTGCTGGTTACTGGGACTATTTATTCCTCATTCTATGCGAATGACATTTTGGACATATGTTGGAATGAATTCTATTGTTTTTCTACGTTGAAATGAACTGAACGGGTTATAGAATTTGACATGGGAATTGAATGCAAAGTAGTGGAAAACAAAGTTAAGTCTTTGCTTCTCCCCGCTATCACGACATTGAGATTTCTATCACGGGGTGCACTCTAGCGCCAGAGCAACGCTACGATGGGGCACCTCAAAAGTTCAACAATATTACCCATCCCATATTGTACCAATTCTTAAAACACCTCAACCTTTAATAATGCTACCCCAAGACCATTCCCAGATACAAGTGTAACAATCTTCTGAATACCTAAACTCATTCCATAATCAAGGATCTTACCAGTACATGAAATTAGGTACTTACTCTTCATTATCACATAATCAAATTCAGATAATAATAAAAAAATATTATTTATATCATCACATACCTGCTGACATACAATAAATCCTTTCCCACAGTTCCCAACCATCACCGACAGTTTCGAAACAAGAGTTTCTTCAATCATAAATAATTCTTTTACCCTTACGATTGTTACTAATGATAAACGCATGTAAGTTTAAAATAATCCGAAGATCGTTTCCTGAAATGTATAATGCATACCTTCACTTATGGTCATAAAATCTTAGGATTTACTTACACAAAACATGTTCAATAATCACATAACAACTTCAACCATTTGGGAAAACACAATTCACACATAGGAAATTATAATTCACATATCAACAGTTATTGAAGCAACATAATGCACATAAAAAACCCATTAAACATTATCAGTAATCAAATTAAACTTATAACCTAATATTGGCGCCATGGAAGACCAATAACTTACTATCCATGCATTCATATGACCCCTAAGGCTAAATATCAATTGGAACCTTCACGGTTACAATCTTCCCCTACTTGTAACCTTTAACTTCAACAACGACATCCAGATTACTCAGTGAAGATACAAATTGGGATATAGAAATACCGATTGGGCTCAACTCATACTAAAAGAGGAAAGACCGCACAAAAAGATTGATGAAATGTTGTAGATTCTTAGAATACTTTATAGCCCCCTAAATTTTTGATGTGGATGTCAATACACTAATCCTCAGGACTCTATTTTCCATTTGGTCTTATATTGGGAGACCGGTAACCCAACCTCTAATACGAAGTTTTCATGACACAACCCATCAGACTGTGCGTGCACCCACTCTAACACATATATAGAAGAAATGTTACCACCCATTCTGAATAAAATATGAATAAAAATAAATGACTTACAAAAAATATCTTTAACAGTTTAAAGCTTCAAAAACATCAATCTTTAATAAAACCCTTTTTACAATAGATCAAAAAACTCCCCAAGGAACTAGTCTAAGCAGGTATAAGACCTACTAATGGAGTACACTTTATACAAATGGTACAAAGCTTCGACCATAAGGAAAAGAAAATACAAGTTTTTGAAAATCATCATCGTGTGCATCTATGAAGCATCACTAACCCTGCAACCAGACTATTCCTAGTGGCGTAGATATAATAGTATCAGTACAAACACAGGTACTTGTAGGTATCATCGGTAGACCTAAACATACCATATAATCTAATGTAGATATTCAGACATGATGTGCATGTGGAAGTTATACCACCCCAAACCTCTTTCAACGTAGTGTTACCTTTTTTGGATGATTACCCATAAACTAGATCGCTTGAACAAAAGATCCTACCTCTTTACTCTACCAACTCTAACTTTAAACATTTGTCCCTCATATCATTCTAAGGTTTCCCAAGCCTACCTTTTATGTCACTATAAGTTCAAATCATAGCCTAACCCTTCTTCAACATTAAATTTCATGAATACAACAACACGACCATGCCCTAGCAACAAACCTGTTACCCTTTCTTAATTTCTCATGTCGTTCCCTGACCCTTTTGGTACAGTATATGAAACTGGAAACTTAAACCAACTCATCCATAAAACCTAGCCCCAAGACATTTATAAAGCTAAGTTCATCATGATCAATAGTAAAAATAGTTTAGAAAACTGAATAATTTATTCCCTATAAACTCATCCCAATTGTTAAATTACTACAAAAAATTTCCCCATAAACTCAACCCAATAGTTAAAACAATTATCTGAAAATAACCACTAAGACTTGAGTTGCCAAAAAACAAATAACATGCCACAACCATCAGAAAAACCACATAACCTGGATTCCCCATCCTTACCATGACTTATAGTGACATGAACCAGGTCCCACATGATCAAATACAAGTCATACCTAAGATCAACTCACCTTTAAAGTAAACCTAAAGAATCAGGGATCCCAAATGCAACTATTACATTCTGAAGAAGTAAACCAGGTTCACTCATGGAACCATAAACACATACTTTGTCCTCTGATGGAACCCAAACCCAAACATTCATAGTAGTAGTGTAGTAATTGAGCCATCCGTAGCTAGAATACCAATGTGGTACCCAAGCCCACTATATATGGATATCCCCTTACCAGGTGTAGTACTTGAGCCAAACGTTGGTAAATATATACTAGGCATGGTATCCGAGTAAATCATGGGGATATCTTGTACAATGCTTGGTACCCGGGCGAGCCATAAAAACATAAACAAACATGCACATTCAAAAACATCTTGAACAATAGAACTTGAAACAACAAGTCACATAACAATTTATTACCTAAGATGATCAACATGTTGTCATTATATATGCTTCCTATGTATTCCCTGCCATGCATTTCACAATAATAATACAAGTGGTAGACATGCATACACACATCAATCGAAAACAAGCAACTATCCTAACAACAAACTCATGGTAAATCATGAACTAGAGAACCACCACTAGTCATTATCTCATCTCCAACCTAACATCAATAACACCAACCGATAACAATCCAAAATCCATGTCTGATGGCCTATGTATAGAATCTCCAAACATCTATAAGATATGATGCAGTATATTGTTCTAATTACTTGGTATAAAGAAACCTAGCTTACCTGGTGTGAAGCACCAGTTGATGAACCTTGCGCATGAATTTATGACTTCATGGAAGACACCTATGATGAATGAGCATTAGAAATCCTTTGGTTTTCACCTTTCTTACATGGTAATTCTACCCCTCATTACTCCCTTGCCCAGGTGACTTTTGAGGGCTTTTGGAATGTCCCTCGTCTATTTTCTCCTTTCAAAAGTAGGAGAAAAATACGAGATGATGCATTACTTAGGTTGTTGAATTTCGTCATCCTACTATGGCACTTTTCAAATTGGCTATATTAGTGACGCCGTAGCAGGAGACCTTCTACAATGTTTGGCAGACGTTAGCATTGCCCAAAATTTAATTTGGTCCAAAATCATCGTGTGCTCAAAATTTAATTTTTCCCCCACTTCAAGACTATTAGGACTTAACACGAGATGCCCTTCAGTAATGACAGATCAGGTCATTGCAGTAAATACCAATTTACCCATTGTTCGACACCAAATGACTACCGAAGTGGAAAAGAATATAGTCTTACTATCAAGTTATACTACATGAGTTGACACATAAAGAATTCACTCACCCTATGCAAGTGACACGATGATACTACATCTCACGTAACAATATTATCAAGAAGGAAATTCAAACACACAAACCCACAATAAAAACATTCCTCCCACCAAGTAATGGACCCCGCTAAAGCTTCCATAACTCCCCTATAGTGGCATCGCATAAATCAGAAACATAAAAGAAAGAGGAATGAGTTTTTATGCCTATTCCACCTCTTCCCAATCTCAAAACACTCTCAATTCAGTCGTACTATTGCATTTAAAATGTTGAAAACAAGGTAAACATTTTTTCTCTTTACTCTTTTATCTTCAATAGACGAAAAAAATAATAGTGAATGCATGCTAAGATTTAAAATGATTAGAGTAGGGTTTGGGTTAATATTTGAACTAGTAATAAAATGCTTTCATTATCAAAATTATGAAAGTATGGGGCTTCCCCATATGTATAAAATGCTAACACAATGATCTGGGCATAAGGAGCACAAGAAATAGGGCCGAAATCAAGCCTGAAATAGTGGGAGAAGTTGAAGGGTTGTTCTTGAAATAAAACTTAAATTTGGGCCTCATTTAGGACATGAAATGACTAGATTTTTTCATATTTAAATAGGGAAGTTCTAAAGAAACACTAAGTTACAGAAAAAACATATCGAAAATAGAATATTTTGGTCGAGGGTGCAATTGAGTCTCCCCTTGAGGTTGTGGAATGATGAAGGCCGCTATAGCAACCATGTATCTCGCCATAGCATGAGCCACTGTAGCGGACAAGTGCCTTCTATGGAGCCTGTTGGTGTAGCGGTCTACACAAGTTCCATAGTGCTTCCCTCTCACTATAGCGCCACCCTAATTTACTCTATTGCGAGAGTAAAAAATACTATAGACCCTAGGCTTCCTCTAAAGCCTAAAATTTCTCATTGCATGCATTCTAAGGAATATTATGGTTTCCTAACCCAGGTTATCTGAATTGTAGGTTATAAAATTAAACAAGTTGAGGAAGGAGTCGAGGGTCCCATATACCTTTACAAGAGGTTCCTTGATGTTACTAGAAGGGTAGGGTTTGGTGAGATGTTGTGGATGTGCTAGTGTCTAGAGAGAGCATTCAAAATAAGGGGAGTGGTTGAATAGGATCCCATTTTAACAACTGGCTTCATGAGTTTTGTTTTGGTCCTTTAGAAGAGAACCCTCCTTTCTCTATGCATGGGTGGGTTGTGGAGTTTTATACTCAACTACCTACGATTCTTTTGGATTTCCTAACCTTAGCATATACATCCAAGGAGTGAGCATCCCCGTTGATGCCCAATTCATAAATTTTATGTTGGGAGTATTGGAGGTTCCTTATGTGCCTTATATGGGCAAGCTGAGGAGATAACCCATACATGGTTGAGAGATACATTACTGGAAGAGAAATATTACAAAGTGGTTAGTTGGATCACGAAAGAGGGCCTTACTAGCCATTATAATAACCCTGACACCTAGAGGTTATTGACACAGATTGGGTAGAGGATTCGCTAATCAAGTAACCTCACTTATCCCATATTGTACCAATTTTTATAACAACACAATCTTTAATCATAGTCTTCTGAACTCCTAAACTCATTTCAGATTCAAGGATCTTACCAGTAAGAAAATCAGGCCCTTACACTATATTATCAAAGAATCAAATTTAGATAATAATAGAAAATCTATTAATATCATTATATACCCGCTAACATACAATTTAGCCCTTCTCATGGTTCCTAACCATCACTGACTGTCAAACCTGAGTTTCTTTAGAGTCATAATTAATCCTTGTTCCCTTATAATTTTTACCAACGATAATCCCATGTCATTTTAAAATAGTCCCTAAATATTCGTGCATAATACAGACCTTGCCTCATGGCCATTAAATCTCTGGACTAAATTACACAAAACATTTTGAATAATCACATAACAACTTCAGCCATTCAAGCAAACATAATTCACACATAGGCAATTGTGGTTCCCACATAGACAGTTATTGAAGCAACACAATGGATATAATAAAAAACATTAAGCATTCACCACTAATCTAATAAAATTCATCATGGATGACCACTAACTGACCATCCATGCATTCAGATGACCCCTAAGGCCACATTCCAATTGGAACATTCCCAATTCCAATCTTTCCTTCCTTGTGTACCATCAACCGCAACAACGACATCTTGATTATTTATTTAAGATACAAATAAGAATTAAGAGATACTAATTGGGCTCAACACATACCACAAGCAACACACCGCACGAAATAAGTGAAGAAGTAAGGCAGATTACTAGAATGCTTCATACCACCCTATGGATTGGATGTGGACGTCAACCCAACAATCCTCATGACACTATTTGGCATTTCCTCTTGTACTAGGAGACTAGTAACTTGGGATCTAATACCAAGTTGTCATGACCTATTCCACCAAGTCGTGCGGGCACCTACTCAACACCTAGATAGTAGAACTATTACCACCTAATCATAATTAAAACATGCAAAAAATAAATGATTTACTACATAACACTCTTTACACTTGAAAGCTTCATAAATATAAAACTGTAATAAAATCTTTTTTACAACCGACTCGAAAAAACATTCTAAGGAACTAGTCTAAAGAGGTACAAGATCTAATAAAGGAGTACAATTAATACAAGAAAATAGTATACAACATCCATGTTATCACACGTTAATCATCAATTAGTTACATCGGTAGTTATTTTTTTTTGGTAGTAGTTATTTTCCTATAATAGTACAGTTTTCATTCTAGTAATGTTAGGAAATCATGTCCTAGTTTCATGGGGTAGTTATCTTATAAGTTTTCTATTTAAACTATCTGTTTGTCTCAGGAAAGAGAAGCAAAAAAAGCAATATCAATTTTTGAGTACATTAACTCAAGAGATTACAGGTTTGCTCTTAACAAACCGGCACCATAGGTCGTATGAAGAAAACTTCAGATTTTATCATGCAGCATTCCATAACTAGATCCATAACAAGGAACCATAACAACTTGGTATAAGAGACAGGAGTTATGGGTGACCAAATTCAACATCAACTAGCACAATTGGTGAACTTGTTCCAAGAAGAACATGCTACCAATTTGGCAAGACATGAAGCAATAAATTCTCATTTGGATATACTTGCAAAGGATTTAGAGAATTCTAAGGTTGATTCTGATTCAAATGAAAATACAAGTTAGAATTGCGGTTAGAAGGCAAAAAATAATGTGGTAGAAGGGTCAGGATCAGAAGTAGGAGGAAGTTTCACCATTCCTCAACACACAAAGTTGGATTTCCCAAGATTTAATGTCAAAGAAGACCCTTTAGGATGGTTGAACAGATGTGAACACTTCTTTCGACACCAACAAACTCTAGAAGAAGAAAAGGTCTGACTTGCTTCTTTTCATTAGAAGGCAATTTACAATTTTTGTTTCTTCAACTGGAGATATATATGCCTTAACCATCTTGGATGAATTCAAATGTCAATGAAACCTTCTCTTTGGACACCAATCAGAATTCAGAAATTGAGCGAATTGGCTAAGTTATACCATACCGGGTATGTGGCAAATTACCAAAAAATGTTTGAGCAGTAAATTTCGTGGATGGTACACTCACTCAGTTGCAAAAAGTTGAACTTTATATCGGTGTTCTTAGTGATTAGATAGCAATTGAGGTTGAGTTACATAATCATCCAGATTTGGCTACAGAGATGAGTTTATCCTGACTTTTTGAACGCAAGGAACAACTCATTTGTTCGCAATCGTTAAATGCTTGCGAATCCAAGACAACAAATTTCTCAACTCAAAAACATGCCAGATTTTTATGGAAACTGAATAGATCTTAAATGGAGGAAACATGACTTAACAGACTTTGTTTCAATTGTGATGTAACATTCACCCGAGGTCATCAATTGTAACACCTTGGATTCGAGAAAGGGCCGAATAGCATTTTTTCTAGAACCACCAGGTGGCATCCACAAAGGCCAATCATGGCCCGTGGGTTGGACCACGGACCGTAGGTGGGTCCGTGGAAAGGCCACAAAAAAGTCGTTCAGGCAATTAACCACAGTCGGACCCACGAATCGTCGATAGCTCCACGGCTCGTTGCTAGGGAGCTGTAGGTCAAGCTAAAACTCTCTGAAATTGCCGACGAATGTGCAGGATGGACCGTTGGTTAGTCCACGGTCCGTCAGTCTTGAGTCGTGGTTGGTGAGTCGGTAGTTAATGTTAGGGGTAGTTGGGTCGTTTCCTAATTATTTTATATCTATACTATGTCGTTTTGTCTATGTCTAATACCCCTAAATAAGTATTTTAACCCTCAAATGCAACCCATTCAAGTCATTCTTCTAAAATCACAAAAGAAGATCAATTCTCCTCTCCAAAATATTTCTCTCTCTAGAACTTGAAGAAGAAGAAGGATTCTACCTAGGGTTTCAAGTCAAAGTCTCAGTTCCTCCATTGAAGATAATCAATTGTCTTTGAGGTATGATAGTTTTCATCCATCGATTCCTTCCATCCATTGAGTTCCCAAATTCTCCTATTTTCAAAGTTAGAAATCTCCAATTAAGTTAGGATTTTCTTCAGTTGCCATGGGTTCTCTTGAGTATTAATTTAAATGATTGAATTATGATCTCCTATGCATTAATTGATGAAATACTATGATTTTATGAATATTTCCCCATGAACCCACGTAAATACCATATTTTCAAATTATGATGATATGATGTGGGCCTTTGCTTATGAAAGAGGATTTTTATGAAATCAAGCATGAAGTCATAGACTCACATGAATTTATGTTGTAATCGATGACTAATCCTTGTTTTCTAGATGTTGTGATTGAAAGTAAATTTTAAACCTTGTAAGGGGAATTATGAAATTATGCTTGTCCTTATGGAATCTATGTAAATGTATTAAGGATTCTTTGAGAGTAAAGTATCAATGATGATGTTATTGTTGTGTTGTAAAGGGATTTAGTTATAAACACATGAAAGTGTGATTGTGAATGGTTTTCTCACATAATAAGGATTCTCAGGTTGAAAGGTCTTCTCACCTAATTGAATCAAAGATAAGAGCTATCCTAATGAAACCTATCTTGGATTGGATACTTTATTGTACCTTTCCATGCATGTCTTATAACTTAGCTTGGATTGGCAAGATGAATTTTCCTTCTATGGGTAAGGAGAACAAGTAAGAAATGACTATTCCGTGGGATTTATGCTTAGCACCGAGAGGATATTGAGTTGGAAGCTCTCCCGTTAGTAGAGATCGGGTTTCTAGAAGAAATCTCCTTATGCCTTACCTATGTGTCCCCATAGGATGATTGTCTAGATAGACATTATCTAGTGGATCCACTTAAGCTAGAAATTCATGGCCCTTACCTTAGCAAGTAGGACAACCGTTTTTCAGTGTGGGAGACACTAGGGGATCATGTTGGAGCTCACATGGTCTCTATGTCGGTTAAGGCTACTTCCCACATTGATAATTAACTAAGGTTACTTCAAGAAGTATCTCATATGTGTTCAAAGGTTTTAAAGATGTTGGCTTGCATTGACTATGTTTTATGAAGTGTGCTTTCTAACTCTTCTTATATCATGTTTTAGCTTGGTAATTGCATGTCATGAAATGTCCCGTTTTAGGATGATTAAAATGTTTTATGCATGGCTATCATACTTGGTATATTATTTTGTACTAACACATATTCTTGCCTACATTTTTGCCAAATGTAGGGTCGATATTCAGGGTTCTCTGCTATGTGGCTAGAGCTTGTTTGGTTGATTTCTGAGCTTAGTGAGTCCTCATGCTACAAGGAAGGATTTACAATGTTCTTAGTTTCCTTCATATTTTCCATTTTAAACCTGATGTATGGGCTAGGACCAATCTCATTCTATTGTATTAGATGGCTATAGAGACAAGTGTTTTAGACTTCTGCTTTCTTTTATTAAAAGTTTGGACTTAAAATGTTGTCTATACTTCTATTATTCTATTTCTTATGTTATTGTAACACCCCAGATTCAAAATGAGGCAAAACAACAGTTATAGGAACTGCAGGTGCCATCCACGACCATCCACCCACGGCCCGTGGACTAACCCACGGACCGTAGGTAGGGTTCATGGTTGGTCACCCAAGGCCGAGCGCAGACCTCAAGACCATGGTCCGTGGTTCAAGGTCCATAGGTCGAGGTCCAGAAATCAGGTCTCTGAAAACCGAATAATAGACATGCAGGATGGTCCGTCGTCCTTACGACGGTTCGTCGGTCGGGGGTCCATAGGTCCTCGATTGGCAGTTCTTTTTAGGGTCTTAAGGGTCTTTTTTGGTTTTAATTAAATCAATGTGGTGTCATTTTTCCTAAACCTAGACCACCTATATAAGTAATTTAGACCCCTAAATTCACTCATTCAAGTCATTCTCTAAATTCCCAAAAGAATAACCCAAACTCTCTCAAATATTCTCTCTCTAGAAGGTGGAAGAAGAAGGAAGAGATTGAAGCTAGGTCAAGTTCAATTCTCCAATCTTCAAGGTTTTGGTGGGATTTATGACAAAGGTATGATGGATTTTTATCCATGGGATCCTTTATCCGATGGAGTCCCTTAGAATTCTCCAATTATGAAGTCTAAATCCCCAATTCTGGTTACAGTTTCTTCCAATGTTGTGGGTTATGATGAATGTTGATCCCATTAAGTGGATTATGATTATTTATGATTTAATTGGTAGGATTACATAATTTTAGGATGAAATTACATGTACCCAGACCTATTCCATGTTTCTTGAATTGATGAAATTGGGTTTGATGCCATGAAGGGAAACTTTATGGCTTTAGATATCTCCTTATAGGATTGATGAATTATGACTAAAATTACTTGATATTGAAGCATATAAGATGAATATAATGTTAATTGCTTGGGAGTAAAGCATAGATGATGATCATGATATGTAGTGTTGAGAGTAAAGTCAAGACTATGAATTATTGATTGTTGATGTTGCAGTGTGGAAGGGATACTTCCCACAATGAATTGCTAAGCACGATTGTATGAATGTGAAAGGTTTACTCATATGAATAATTCTAGGTTGAAAGGATTGCTCACCTAAAATGAATCTAGACTAAAATACTATGTAAATGATGAGGCTAGAGGTGACTACCCTTGACCTCCATAAAATAAGAATATGAGGTGATCTCCCATACTCCTTAAAATTGAACAAGAGGTGATTCCCCATACTCCTATTATGATGAATGGACCTGGAGGCGTGTACACATGATCCTTATGAAATGATGTGGAGGCGAGTACTCGTGTCATATGATGTGATTGAGGAGGCGAGTACCCATGATCTTAAATTAAGCAAGGCAAGAGGCATATACCTATTAGCCTTTATAAGTTAGGCAAAGAGGTGAAACCCCATGTCTTTAAAAGTAAGTATGAATAATGTGATTATATTATGAGGATGATTAGCTTGGAGTGTTGCTAGATATACCCTCCATGATGTAAGCTTGACTAAGGGCGGATGACCTAAGTCTTGGCTAAGATCAAGTGAAGTTATTTAAAGAAGTATTCCTCTTTCATTATGATGCTTTATATGTATTGATTATGCTTTATGTCTTATGTTGGCTAATGCTTATGTTTATGTTGTTTATGCAAGCTATCATATTTAGTACATGTTTGTACTAACACATACTCTTGCCTATATTTCTTATAAAAATGTAGGGTCTAGCGACATTGATTCTCACCCTTGTGGCTAGGTTCATAGTTGATCAAGGAGTGATGATTTGGTGAGTCCTCATAGCATTCAAGGATTTGATCACCACTTTACCTTACATATTTCTTTTATGTTTTGGACTATTATATGGGCTCTGTCCCAAGATTTATTCATTTTGGTTAAGTTGGCTTGAGACAATTGTACTAGACTTTCGTTCGTTTTATGAAAGACTTTGATTGTATTGAAAACGTTTTAAATTTCAGCACCATTTTCTATTACTTTATGTTATGATATGCTAAGTGGCTTGTATGAGGCCTCTCAGGGTCTTATACGCCTTGTTACATCTAGGGCATACCCTGGGTCGTGACAAACTTGGTATCGGAGCACAAGGTTTAGAATGATTCTAGGATGTCTCAAGCCACGTCTAGTAGAGTCGTGTTCATAACTGTGAAGCGCGCCACATTTATGAGTGAGAGGTTATTAGATGTTTAGGAAATCTCATTTCTTCATTTCTCTAAGTCATGCCATGGAGTTTAACTCTGTAAGGTATTTCCCTAAATCCTTACCCCATGATTTTTAGGATATGACTACTAGAAGGGCTAATGCTAGAAGGATTGAGGGAGACAATATGGGTCAAGAAGTTCCTCCCCATGCTTCTCCTCAAGCTCCGATTGATCCATTTGCTTATAATGTAACAAATATGGAGATTAGGTCGGCTTTCCAAGTGTTGGCTCAAGCTGTAATGGCACAAGCCAATAGAGAGGTGGTAGCCCCCGTAAATCCAAATGTGGGTACGGCGGCGTCGAGAGTGAGGGACTTTACAAGGATGAACCCTATGAAATTTTATGGCTCCAAAGTTGAGGAAGATTCTCAAGAGTTTATCAATGAGGTCTACATGATACTTGCTATTATGGGAATGACTTGGGTAGAAAAGGCGGAATTGGCTGCTTATCAACTCAAAGGGGTTGCTCAGATTTGGTTTAATCAATCGAAGGAGGCAAGGCCGGAAGGAGCGGGTCCCATAAAATGGTAAAGGTTTAGAAGTGCTTTTCTTGATCGATTCTTTCCTCTTGAGATGAGAGAGGCCAAGTTCTTGAGTTCATTAATCTTAGGCAAGGAATATGAGTGTAAGGGAATATGCTTTGAGGTTCACTCAATTATCCAAATATGCTCCTTTTATTTTGGTGGATCGTAGGGCCAAGATGAGTAAGTTTGTATCGAGTGTGTCCGACATGGTAGTCAAAGAGTGTCGCACCGCTATGCTTGTCAATGACATGGACATTTCTCGCCTTATGGTGCATGCCCAACAAATTGAAAAGTAAAAGCTCAAGGAAAGATATAGGGAGGAAAAGAGGGAAAGAGTGGATGATGACAACTTTTCATATTCTAGGTCTGGTGGACGGGGTCGTTCAAGGTTCCAGCAAAAGTCCTCCGGGCAAGATCCTACAAATGCTCCTCCCAGGCCTAATAATGAAAGGGTGTCTAACCAAAAAACTCAAGGAGATGGTAATAGGTCCTTGATGCCTACTTTTGCTAAATGTGGGAGAAATCATGAAGGGAAGTATCTAGCGGGTTCTAATGCTTGCTTGGGGTGTGGTAAAACTTGCCCTTTGGTTGCTAGAAATGAGGGAGATACTGGTCACAGGGTTCAACCCTACCCTTCATCCGATCCAAGTGGTTCGGGTGCGAATGCTCCTAAACAAAACTGTATCTACACACTCCAAACTAGAGGTGATCAAGAGAGTTCCCCGAATGTAGTTACCGGTATGTTAAAAGTCTTTTAACTTGATGTGTATGCTTTTCTTGATCCCGGTGCTACTTTGTCCTTTGTGACGCCATTAGTGGCTATGAGATTTGATATGCTTTCCGATGTGTTGTTAGAACCTTTTTCCGTCTCTACCCTTGTTGGTGATTCTGTGGTGGCTAAGAGGTTCTATAGGAGATGTCCTGTTTCTATATCACATAGAGTTACTCTTGTTGATTTGATTGAACTTGACATGCTAGATTTTGTTGTTATCTTGGGTATGGTGTTGTTGCATTCTTGGTAAGCCTCTATTGATTGTAGGACTCATGTAGTCTAGTTTCAATTTCCAAATAAGCCTATCCTAGAGTGGAAGTGGGGAAATACTATTCCTAGAGGTCAATTGGTTTCTTACCTTAAAGCTAGGAAAATGATTTCTAAGGGTTGTATTTACCATATAGTTAGGGTGAGGGATGTGCATTCCAAAACCCCTATTCTTGAGTCAGTCCCCATTGTAAAAGAGTTTCCGGAAGTGTTTCCCGATGATTTACCCGGTATTCCTCCCTAAAGGGATAGAGACTTCGGTATTGATCTTCTCCCAGATACACAACCTATTTTTATTCCTCCTTATAGAATTTCTCCGACGGAACTTAAGGAGTTGAAGGATCAGTTGAGGTATTTGATGGATAAGGATTTCATCCGACCTAGTATCTCTCCATGGGGTGCTCTGGTGTTGTTTGTTAGGAAGAAGGATGGCTCACTCCGTATGTGTATTGATTATCGGCAATTGAACAAAGTGACCATTAAGAACATCCAAGAATAGATGATTTAATTGATCAACTTCCAGGGGCAAGTTATTTTTCTAAGATTGATCTACGAATGGGTTATCACCAATTGAGTGTGAAGGAAGAAGATATTGCGAAAACAGCTTTTAGAACCCGATATGGTCATTATGAGTTTTTGGTGATGTCCTTTGGTTTGAATAATGCTCCGGTGGCATTCATGGATTTGATGAATAGGGTGTTTATACAATACCTTGACATGTTCATAATTGTGTTCATAGATGATATTTTGATTTATTCAAGGAGCGAGAATGAGCATATTGATCATTTGAGGATTGTATTGCAAATTCTCAAAGACCAACAACTTTATGTAAAGTTTAGAAAATGTGAATTTTGGTTAAGGTCTGTAGCTTTTCTTGGCCATATAGTTTCAAGAAAGGGTATAGAGGTAGATCCAAAGAAGACGAATGCGGTCAAGAATTGGCCTAGACCTCTATCATCGATAGATATTAAATGTTTCTTGTGTTTGTCCGGTTATTGTAGAAGATTTGTTGAGGGATTTTCTACGATTGCCTCTCCATTGACTACTTTGACACAAAAGAAGGCCAAGTTTATATGGTCGGATGCTTGTCAGAAAAGTTTCCAAGAGTTGAAAGATAGATTTACTTCCGCTCCGGTGTTGACTTTACCGGAAGGTAAGGATGGCTTTGTGGTATATTGTGACGCCTCTAGAGTTGGGTTAGGATGTGTGCTCATGAAAAATGGTAAGGTGATTTCCTATGCTTCAAGGCAACTAATGGTTCATGAGAAGAACAATCCTACCCACAACCTTGAATTAGCGGCGGTGGTGTTTGCCTTAAAGATTTGGAGGCATTATTTGTATGGGGTTGATGTTGATGTTTTCACTAACCATAAGAGTTTACAATATGTGTTTACCCAAAAGGACTTGAATCTTCCCCAAAGAAAGTGGCTCGAATTATTGAAGGACTATGATATGAGTGTCATATATCACGCCGGTAAGGCTAACATAGTACCGGATGCTCTTAGCCGACTATTGATGGGTAGTTTTGCACATGTTAATGATGATAGAAAAGAGTTGGCCCGAGATATCCATAGATTGGCCCGATTGGGTGTTCGATTGATAGACTCCACCAAGGGTGGTGTCATTGTTCATAAAGGGTCAGAATCATCTTTTGTGGTGGATCTTAAGGCAAAGCAATGCCTTGATCCGACTTTTGTAGAATTGAAAGAAGGGGTACTTAGAAAGTCCGTTGAGGCTTTCTCCCAAGGGGGAGATGGTGTCTTTAGATACCAAGGTCGGTTATATGTTCCTAATGTTCATGACTTAAGGGAACAAATTTTATCTGAAGCCCATAGTTCTCAGTAATCTATTCACCCGGGAGCCACTAAGATGTAACGTGACTTGCGGGAGATCTATTGGTAGAATGAGATGAAGAAGGATATTGTGGGTTTTGCGGCTAAATGTCAAAATTGCCAACAAGTGAAGGTTCAGCATCAGAAACCGAGATTTTTATCCCAAGACATTAGCATTCCTACTTGGAAGTGGGAAGATTTCAATATGGACTTCATAGTAGAGTTGCCACGAACTCGGCGACAATATGATATGATTTGGATTATAGTTGACTGAATGACGAAGTCGGCCCATTTCATTCCCGTCAAGGTTTCCTATTCGGTGGAAGATTATGCTAAGTTGTATTTGAAGGAGATGGTGAGATTGCACGGAGTGCCCTTATCCATTATCTCCGATAGGGGTACTTAGTTTACTTCTCAGTTTTGGAAGTCTTTCCAAAAGGGTCTTGGCCCTATAATTAAGCTTAGCACAGCTTTTCATCCACAAACCGATGGGCAAGCATAACGAACAATCCAAACATAGGAAGACTTGTTAAGGGCTTGCGTGATTGATTTCAAGGGAAATTGGGATGACCATTTACCTTTGATTTAATTTGCCTATAATAATAGCTACCTTTCTAGTATTGGTATGGCTCCGTTTGAGGCTCTCTATGGTAAAGGTGTAGATCTCCTATAGGTGGGTTTGAGGTGGGTGAGGTTGCCTTGATAGGACCCGAGTTAGTTTATGAGGCTATAGAGAAGATTCGACACATTAGAGAGAGGTTGAGAATGGCCCAAAGTTGACAAAGGTCTTATGCCGATGTTAGAAGGAGAGACCTTGAATTTTATATGCTTGATTGGGTTTACTTGGAAATCTCAACTATGTAGGGTGTAATGAGGTTTGGAAAGAAAGGGAAGCTTAGTCCATGTTTTGTAGGCCTATATCAAATTTTGAGGCGTGTTGGTAAGGTTGCATATGAGCTTGATTTTCCAAATGAGTTGGCATCGGTGCATCCGGTTTTCCATGTCTCTATGTTGAATAAGTGTGTTGGAGATCTGACATCCATAGTCCCCTAGAAGGGTTGGAAGTGAAAGAGAATCTTTCATATGAAGAAGTTTCGGTTGAGATTCTAGACCGGCAAGTTAAGAAATTGAGGAACAAAGAGGTTGCTTCCGTGAAAGTTTTATGGAAAAACCATCTTGTTGAGGGTGCTACTTGGGAGGCCGAATCCGATATGATGACCCGGTATCCTCATCTTTTTCCTCCTATTGTAGCTTGAGGTAATGAGTTCCTCTTGGTTTGCTCTTGTGTGAATTCATGTGTGTTTTATGTGCTTCCATGATTTCCATATTATGCATGTTCATGAAAAATCTTAAGTTTTGAAAGAAAATGGTTTTATGATTTATTTTCCTCATGTTGTTGTGTATTGAGTATGAATTGCTTATAGACTTCATAAGGTGAATGGTTGAACATGCCTTAGCTTGGAGTGGAGATTTCCTCCTTGAATATGTGGTTTGAGTATAAATTGCATATAGGCTCCATGAGATTGTGTTAAGCATGCTTTTAAGTTTGGAGATGGTAGTTCCTCCATGAATGTAAAAATTCTTGAAATTTCAAGCATATTGGGTTGTTAGATTTAGTTCCTACTCCGTTATGCTGCATTGAGTATGTTGAGATTGGAGTTGATGTTTCCTCCTTAGTTGTATGCATTTTGATGAGTTGCATGCATGATGGGCTGCTAGTCTTGAGTCTTTTCATTTAGAAATGTTCCTAGAATCTCATTCGAGGAAGAATGATTCCAATGGGGAGATAATGTAACACCCCGTATTCGAAACGAGGCAAAACAGCAGTTACAGGGAACTGCGAGTTCTATCCACGACAAGCAACCCACGGCCCGTGGACTTACCCACAGACCATAGGTAGGGTCTGTGGTTGGTCACCCAAGGCCAAGCTCAGACCTCAAGACCACGACTGTGGTCCAAGGTCCGTAGGTCGAGGTCCATAAATCAGGTCTCTGACCACCGAACGACAAACATGCAGGACGGTCCGTCGTCCTGACGACGGTCCATCGGTCAGGTGTTCGTAGGTCCTCTACTGGAAGTTAGTTTTAGGGGCTTAAGGGTATTTTCCGATTTTAATTAAATCAATGTGTTGTCGTTTGCCTAAACCTAGACCACCTATGTAAGTAATTTAGACCCCTAAATTCACTCATGCAAGTCATTCTCTCAATTCCCAAAAGAAAAACCCAAACTCTCTCAAATATTCTCTCTCTAGAAGGTGGAAGACGAAGGAAGAGATTGAAGCTAGGTCAAGTTCAAGTCTCCAATCTTCAAGGTTTTTGTGGGATTTGTGACTAAGGTATGATAGCTTTTCATCCATGAGATCCTTTCTCCCATGGAGTCCCATAGAATTCCCCAATTCTAGTTTGAGTTTCTTCCAATATTGTGGGTTATGATGAATATTGATCCAATTGAGTGGATTATGATTGTTTATGATTGAATTTATAGGATTACATGTTTTTAGGATTAAATTAAATGTACCCATACCTATTCCATGTTTCTAACCTAGAATTGATGAAATTAGGTTTGATGCCTTGAAGGAAAACTTTATGGGTTTAGATATCTCCTTATAGGATTGATAAATTATGCCTAGAATTTCTTGAGATTGAAGCATGTATGAACAATATAATGTTAATTGCTTGAGAGTAAAGCATAGATGATGATCATGAGATGTAGTGCTTTGAGAGTAAAGCCTAGACTATGAATTGTTCATTGTTGATGTTGTAGTGTGGAAGGGATACTTCCCACAATGAATTTCTAAGCATGATTGTATGAATGTGAAAGGTTTACTCACATGAATGATTCTAAGTTCAAAGTATTGCTCTCCTAAAATGAATTTAGACAAAAAGACTATGTAAATGATGAGGCTAGAGGCGACTACCCTTGAACTCCATATGATAAGGATATAAGGTGATCTCCCATACTCCTTAAAATTGAACAAGAGATGATTCCCCATGTTCCTATTGTGATGAATGGACACGGAGGCGAGTACCTGTGTCATATGATGTAATTGTGAAGGCGAGTACCCATGATCTTAAAGTAAGCAAGGCAAGAGGCAAATACCCATTAGCCTTTATAAGTTAGGCAAAGAGGCGAATCCCCATGTATTTAAAAGTAAGTATGAATAATGTGATTATTTTATGACCATGATTTGCTTGGAGGGTTGCTAGATATTCTTTCCATGATGTAAGCTTCACTAGGGGAAGATGACCTAAGTCTTGGCTAAGCTCAAGTGAGGTTATTTAAGGATATATTCCTCTTTCATTATGATGCTATATATGTATTGATTATGCTTTCTGTTGAATAATGCGTATGTTTATGTTGGTTATGCAAGCTATCATATTGAGTACATGTTTGTTCTAATGCATACTCATGCCTATATTTCTTATCAAAATGTAGGGTCCGGCGATATTGATTCTCAAACTCGTGGCTAGGTTCATAGTTGATCGAGGAGTGAAGATTTTGTGAGTCCTCATTGCATTCGAGGATTTAATCACCACTTTACCTTATGTATTTCTTTTATGTTTTGGACTATTGTATAGGCTGTGTCCCAAGATTTATTCATTTTCGTTAAGTTGGCTTGAGACAATTGTACTAGACTTCCGCTCATTTTATGAAAGACTTTGATTGTATTGAAAATGTTTTAAATTTACGCACCATTTTCTATCACTTTATGTAATGATATGCTAAGTGGCTTGTATGAGGCCTCTCGGAGTCTTATATGCCTTGTTACATCTAAGGGATACCCAGGGTTGTGATAGCTATGAATGCTAAATGGCTTGTATGGGGTTTTTTTTTGTCCAATACGCCATGTTACATCTAGGGGGTACCCCTGGTTCGTGACAAACTGGGTTATCAGAGAACAAGGTTTAGAATGGTCCTAGGATGTCCAAAAGCCACATCTAGTAGAGTCTTGTTCATGAGTGTGAAGCGCGCTACATTTAGGAATAAGAGGCTATAAGATGTTTAGGAAACTCCATTTTTTTCATTACTCTAAAGTCATGTGATAGAGTTTAACTCTATAAGGTCTCTCTCTTAATCCTTATCCGATGCTCTATAGGATATGGCTACTCGAAGAGCTTAAGCAAAAAAGAATGTGATGGAGAATGCGGAACAAGAAGCTCCTCCCCAAGCTCCTCAAGCTCCGGTCGACCCTTTGGCCGAGCACGTGACTAATGCAGAGTTTAGGGACTGCTTTTCAAGTATTGGCTCAAGCTGTGACGGCCCAAGACAATAGGAAGGTTGTGGTTCTCGTGAACCCAAATTTGTTTATGTCGGCTTCTAGAGTGAGGGACTTCACTAGGATGAATCCACGGGAGTTTCATTGTTGTAAGGATGAGAAAGATCCTCAAGAGTTCATCGATGACGTTTATAAGGTGTTGATAATCATGGGAGTAACGCCGGTGGAAAAGGCGGAGTTGGCCTCTTATCAACTTAAGGGTGTTGCTCAAATATGGTACAACCAATGGAAAGAAGGGAGATTGGAAGATGCGGGTCCTCTTGATTGGGAGAAGCTTAAGGATGCCTTCATTAATAGGTTCTTTCCCCTTGAGATGAGGGAAGCAAAGGTGCTTGAGTTCATCAAACCTTCGTCAAGGAAGTATGCGTGTGAGGGAATATTTTTCGAAGTTCACACAACTAACTTAATATGCTCCAACAATCATTGTCGAGTCTAGGGCAAGGATAAGTAAGTTCATTTCGGGTGTGTCAAAAATGGTTGTTAAATAATGTTGTACTACCATTCTCATCAATCACATGGATATCTCTCATCTCATGATTCATTATAAATAGATCGGAGAGGAGAAAGTTAAGGAAAGGTCTAGGGAGACAAAGAGGGCTAAAACCGGTGAGGGTATTTTCTCTCATGCAAGGTTCGATGGACATGGTTGTCCTAGATTTTGACAAATGTTTTCCGGTAGATGTTCATCCAATGGTCCTTCTAAGTTAAACAAAGATAGGGTGTTTAACCCTAAGCCTCAAGGAGGGAATGGTAGTGGATCTTCATCTCCTATATCTACCTGTGTTAGGTGTGGAAAAAAGCACGAGGGTAAGTGCCTAGTCGGCACGGATGGTTTCTTTAGTTGTGGTCAAAGTGGTCATAAGTTGAGGGATTTCCCAATGCTTACGGCTAAGGGAAGAGATGGCAAGAAAGCTCCTCCTAGTAGTCCGGGAACCAATGCTCCAAAGCAAAACCAATTCTATGCACTCCAGACTCGTGGTGAACAAGAGGATTCTCCCAATGATGTTAATGGTATGTTGAAAGTCTTCCAAGTTGATGTTTATGCTTTACTTGATCCTGGTACTACCTTGTCTTTTGTGACTCCATCTGTGACTATGAGGTTTGATGTTCTTCCCGATGTGTTGTTAGAACCCCTGTCTATGATTCTGTTGTTGCTATGAGGGTCTATAGAAGATGTCCCATCTCCTTATCCCATAGACTTACTCTTGTTGACTTGGTACAACTTGATATGCTAGATTTTGATGTTATCCTTGGAATGGATTGGATGCATACTTGTTATGCTTCTATTGGCTGTAGAACCCATGTAGTCAAGTTTTAGTTTCTGAATAAGGCTATCCTCGAATGGAAGGGGGGAAATTTTATGCCTTAGGGTCAGTTTTTCTCTTATCTTAAAGCTAGAAAGATGATTTCTAAGGGTTGCATTGACCATCTAGTTAGGGTAAGGGATGTGGATTCTGAAACCCCTACTCTTGAGTCGGTCCCAGTTGTGAATGAGTTTCTGAAAGTATTCCAAGATGATCTACCCGGTGTTCCTCCTGAAAGGGAAATAGACTTCGGTATTGACCTTCTCCCAAATATGCAACCTATTTCTATTCCTCCTTATAGAATGGCTCTGGCAGAACTAAAGGAGTTGAAAGAACAAATGAAGGATTTTTTGGATAAGGGTTTCATCCGACTGAGTATCTCTCCATGGGGTGCTCCTATTTTCTGTGTGAGAAAGACAGTTGGTTCTCTTCGTATGTGCATTGACTATCGTTAGTTGAACAAGGTGACCATTAAGAAGAAGTAGCCTCTTCCAAGGATAGATGATTTGTTTGACCAACTTCAAAGAGTGAGTTACTTCTCTAAGATTGATCTTCGGTCGGGTTATCAACAATTTAGGGTGAAAGAGGATGATAATCAGAAAACGGCTTTTAGGATACGATATGGTCATTATGAGTTTTTGGTAATGTCGTTTAGTTTGACTAATGGTCCGGTGCAATTTATGGATTTGATGAATATGGTGTTTAGACAATACCATGATATATTTGTAATTGTGTTCATTGATGATATATTGATTTATTCGAAGAATGACGATGAGCATATTGATCATTTGACGATAGTGTTGTAAGTTCTCAAGGACCAACGACTCTTTGCAAAGTTTAGCAAATATGAGTTTTGGCTAAGGTCTGTGGCTTTTCTTGGTCATAATGTTTCAAGTAAGGGTATTGAGGTAGAACCTAAGAAGATTGATTCGATCAAGAGTTGGCCTAGACCTCTAACCCCTTCAGATATTAGAAGCTTCTTGGGTTTTGTCCGGTTACTATAGTAGGTTTGTTGAGGTATTTTCTATGATTGCCTCTCCTTTGACAGCTTTGACTCAAAAGAAGGCTAAGTTCATATAGTCCAAAGCTTGTGAAAGAGTTTTCAAGAGTTGAAAGATAGACTTACTTCCGCTTGTGTATTGACTTTACCGGACGGGACTGATGGTTTTGTGATTTATTGTGATGCCTCTAGAATTGGGTTAGGATGTGTGCTTATGCAAAATGGGAAGGTTATTGCTTATGCTTTACGGCAACTTAAGATTCATGAGAAGAATTATCCTACCCATGACCTTGAACTAGCGGCGGTTGTATTTTCCTTAAAGATTTAGTGGCATTATTTGTATGGTGTTCATGTGGATGTTTTTAGCGACCAAAAGAGATTGAAATATGTGTTTAACCAAAAGTATTTAAATCTTCGCCAAAGAAGGTGGATTGAGTTATTGAAAGATTATGATATGAGTGTTCTCTATCAAACCGGCAAGGCGAATGTGGTGGTGGATGCTCTTAGGCGGTTTTATATAGGTTGTGTTGCTCATGTTTAGGATTATAGAATGGAGTTTGTTTGAGATTTTCATAGATTGGCCTGGTTGGGAGTTTAGTTAGTAGACTCTACCAAGGGTGGGGTTATGGTTCAGAATTATCTTTTGTTGCAGATGTGAAAGCCAAGCAAGGTCTTGATCAAATTTTTGTTGAGTTAAAAGAAGCGGTGCTTAAGAAATCTGTTGAGGCTTTCTCCTAAGGGGGAGATGGAGTACTTAGATATCAAGGTCGTTTATGTGTTGCTAATGTTGATGATTTGAGGGAACATATCTTGTCAATAGCCCATATTTTTCGGTATTCCATTCACCCGGGAGCCGCAAAGATGTACTGTGATTTGCGGTAGGTCTATTAGTGGAATGAAATGAAGAAGGATATTGCGAAATTGGTGGCAAAGTGTCCTAATTGCCAACAAGTGAAAGTTGAGCATCAGAAACTGGGAGGTTTTTCGCAAGACATTAGTATTCCTACTTGGAAGTGGGAAGATTTCAATATGGACTTCATAGTAGGGTTGCTACACACTCGGTGAAAACATGACTCCATTTGGGTTATAGTAGATCATATGAAGAAATCAGCTTATTTTATTCCCGTCAAGGTTTCCTGTTCGGTGGAGGATTATGCCAAGTTGTATTTGAGAGAAATGGTAAGGTTGAACGTAGTGCCCTTGTCCATTAATTCTGATTGTGGTACCCAATTCACTTCTTAGTTTTGGAAGTCTTTCGAAAAGGGTCTTAGTACTCGTAATAAGTTTAGTACGGCCTTCCATCCCCAAACTGATGGGCAAGCGGAGCGTACTATCTAAACTTTGGAAGATATGTTGAGATCTTGTGTGATTGATTTTAAGGGTAATTGGTATGACCATTTCCCGTTGATTGAATTTGCCTATAACAATAGCTATCACTCGAGCTATGGTATGACTCAAATTGAGGCATTGTATGGTGGGAGGTGTAGATCTGTTATTTGTTTGGTTGAGGTGGGTGAAGTTTCCCTAATAGGTCCCGAGTTGGTACATGAGGCTATAGAAAAGGTTCAAGTTATTAGAGAGAGGTTGAAAATGGCTCAAAGTTGACAAAAGTCATATGCCGATGTTAGGAGAACAGATCTTGAATTCGATGTGCATGATTGGGTTTACTTGAATATCTCACCCATGAAGGGTGTAATGAGTTTTGGTAAGAAAGGGAAGCTTAGTCCCTGATATGTAGGCCCATATCAGATGTTGAGGCGTGTTGTTAAGGTTTCTTATGAACTAGATTTGCCAAATGAATTGGCATCAGTGCATCCGGTTTTCCATGTCTCTATGTTGAAGAAATGAGTTGGAGATCCAACATCTATAGTTCCTTTAGAAGGTTTGGGAGTTAATGCGAATCTCTCTTATGAAGAAGTTTCGATTGAGATTTTAGACCGGCAAGTCAAGAAGTTGAGAAACAAGGAAGTTGCTTCCGTGAAATTGTTATGGAGGAATCATTAAGTTGAGGGTGCTAATTGGGATGCCGAGGCAGATAAAATGTCCTGATATCTTGATCTCTTTCCTTCTACTCCTACTTTAGCTTGAGGTAATGAGTTTCTCATGGTTTGTTCCTTGTTTTGGTGTCATGTGTGTTTTAGATATTCCCATGATTTCCTTATTATGCATGATCATGGAAAGCTGAAGTTTTGAGAAAATGTGTCAACTTGATTGATTTCTAAATATTTATGTGTGTTTTAGTATAATTGCATATAGACCATATGATATGATGTTTTGATCATGCTTTAGATTGGAATCGATGTTTCCTCCTCGGATATGTGAATTTGAGTATGAGTTGCATATGAATTTCATGATATAAAGATGTGAGTATGTTTTAGCTTGGAGTTGATTTTTCCTCCTCGGATATGTGCATATATGAGATTACTTTCATATTGGGCTACTATTTCCTATCTTCCTTATGATGTTTTAGATATGTCTTAGCTTTGAGTCGATATTCCTCCTTGGTTGTGTGTATTTTTATGAAGTTGCATGCATGATGGGTTGCTAGTTTAGAGTCCTTTTACCCTAGTGATGTCTAGAATCTCATTCGAGGATGAATGTTCCCAAGGGGGAGATAATGTAATACCTCGAATTCGAGAAAGGGCCTAATAGCATTTTTTCTAGAACCATCAGATGCTATCAACGAAGGACAACCATGGCCCATGGGTTGGACCACAAACCGTAGATAGGTCCGTGGAAAGGCCACCAAAAACTCATCTAGGCCATGAACCACGACTGGACCCACAAACCATGCGTCCACGACTCATGGTTAGGGAGCAGTAGGTCAGGCCAAAACTCTCTAAAGTTGGCGACGGGTGTGCAGGATAGAGCGTTGGTCAGTCCACGATCCATAAGTCTCGAGTCGTGGGTGGTGAGTCGATAGTTAATGTTAAGGGTAGTTGGGTCTTTTCCTAATTATTTTATCTCTATACTACATCGTTTTTCCTATGTCTAAGACCCCTATATAAATATTTTAACCCCAAAATTCAACCCATTCAAGTCATTCTTCCAAAATCACAAATGAAGATCAATTCTCCTCTCCAAAATATTTCTCTCTCTAGAACTTGAAGAAGAAGAAGAATTCAACCTAGGGTTTCAAGTCAAAGTCTCAATTCCTCCATTGAAGATAAACAATTGGCTTTGAGGTATGATAGTTTTCATCCATGGATTCCTTCCATCCATGGAGTTCCAAAATTCTCCTATTTTCAAAGTTAGAAATTCCCAATTAAGTTAGGGTTTTCATTAGTTGCCATGGGTTCTCTTAAGTACTGATTTAAATGAATAAATTATGATCTCCTATACATGAACTAATGAAATACTATGATTTTATAATGATTTCCCATTGAACCCATGTAAATCCCATATTTTCCAATTATGATGATGTGGGTCTTACTTATGAAAGTGGAGTTTTATGAAATCAAGCATGAAGTGATAGAATCACATGAATTTATGTTGAAATCCATGTCTAATCCTTGTTCTCTAGATGTGGGGATTGAAAGTAGGTTTTGAACCTTGTAACGTGAATAATGAAATTATGCATGTCCTTAGGGAATCTATGTAAATGTTTTAAGGATGTTTTGAGAGTAAAGTATCAATGGTGATGTTGTAGTTGTGTTGTGATAGGATTTTCTCATAAACACATGAAGGTATGATTGTGAAAGATTTTCTCACATAATAAGGATTCTAAGGTTTAAAGGTCTTCTCACCTTATTGAATCAATGATAAGAGTGAAACCTAGCTTGGATTGGATACTTAATTGTACCTTTCCATGGATGTCTTATGAATTATCTTGGATTGGCAAGATGACATTCCCTTCCATGGATACTAAGAACAAGTATGAAATGACTATTCTGTGGGATTTATACTTAGCACCGAGAGGATATTGAGATGGAAGCTCTCCCGTTAGTAGAGGTCGGGTTTCTAGAAGCAATCTCCTTATCTATTACCTATGTGCCCCCATAGGATGATTGTCTAGATATACATTAGCTAGTGGATACACTTAAGCTAGAAATTCATGGTTCTTACCTTGGCAAGTAGGAGAACCCTTTTCGGTGTGGGAGACACCAGGGGATCATGATGTAGCTCACATGGTCTCTATATCGGTTAAGGCAACTTCCCACATTAATAATGAACTAAGGTTACTTCAAAAAGTATCTCATAGGTGTTCAAAGACTTTAAAGATGTTAGCTTGCATTGACCATGTTTTATGAAGTATGCTTTCTAACTCTTCTTATATCATGTTTTAGCTTGGTCAATTGCATGTCATGAAATGTCCTGTTTTAGCATGATTTAATGTTTTATGCATGGCTATCATACTTGGTACATTGTTTTGTAATAACACATACTCTTGCCTACATTTTCCCCAAATTTAGGGTCCGATATTCATGGTTCTCAGTTTCATGACTAGAGCTTGTTTGGTTGATTTCTGAATTTGGTGAGTCCTCATGCTTCGAGGAATGATTTACATTGTTCTTAGTTTCAGTCTTTTTTTCCATTTTGAACATGATGTATGGGCTTGGACTAATCTTATTCTATTGTATTAGATGGCTATTGAGACAACTGTTTTCGACTTCCGCTTTCTTTTATAAAATGTTTGGATTTGAAATGTTGTCTTTACTTCTATTATTCTATTTCTTATGTTATGAATGTTAAGTGGCTTGTATGGGGTCTTTCGGGGTCCTATACGCCTTGTTACATCTATCGGGGTAACCCTGGGTCGTGACATCAATGAAAGAAATTATTCTGGATTGACTTTATAGACGATGAGGAAGATTTTGTTGGAAATGAGGGAAATACTAATTTCCACACTTAGCTCTTAATGACATGCGCGATTTGAAGGAGGAGAGTAATGTTACACTCCATAGTCGTCCAATAGTTACAACAGTAGTTGTTTCTTTTTAGTAGTAGTTCTTTTCCTCTAATGGTGCAATTTAACATTCTATTAATGTTAGGAAGTCGTGTCCTAGTTTCTAGGGTAGTTATCTAATAAGTGTTGTATTTAAACTATTTGTTTGTCTCTGGAAAGACAAGAAGAAAAGTAATATCAGTTTTTGATTACTTTAACTCAAGATATTGCATGTTCTCTCTTAACAAGCCAGCACCATAGGTCATAGGAAGAAAACTTTATATTTTATCTTGCAACGTCCTGTAACTAGATCCATAACAGGGGATCATAACATTCCACCATAAGGTAAAGAAAAAAATAAGTGGTTTAAGATTACCGTCGTCTTGATCAATGAAATATCACTAACCTTGAAACTAGACTACGCCAAGTGGTATAGCAAGCGCAATATCAATTCAAATGGACCCGAACCTTCCATTTAATCAAATGAAGATAAGCATAAATACATGCAATATGGATGTTATACCAGCCCAACCTCTATCCATGTACTCTTACTTTTTTCGAATAATTACCCATAAACTAGAACGCTTGAAACAATCCTCCTACCTCATTTCGATAATGTTAGTGTGGCCCAAAATTCAACTTGAGCCAAAATTGTTGTGTACTCAGTGATTAAATGTTTTTGCCGCACTTCTTGACTTCTTGGAATTCGCACAATATGCCCCCATAAGATGATTGTCTTAGATAGACATTAGGTAGTGGATCCACATAAGTTAGAAGTTCATGGTCTTACCTTGGCAAGTAGGACAACCCTGTTTGGTGTGGGGTAGACACCTGATTCTGTGTTGATAGCTCACATGGTCTTATATGTCGGTTAAAGGTAAATCTCCCACATTAATGAACTAAGGTTAATTTTATAATTATCGTATGAATGTTTTAAAGATGTTAGCTTGCATTGACCTTGTTTTTACGACTTATGTTTTCTAACTCTGTATACTCATGTTTTAGCTTGGTCATTACATGTTATGAAAATGTCCCTTTAAAGCATGTTCTTAAATTTTTTCATGTATGACTATCATACTTGGTATATGTCACGATCCAGGGGTACCCCCTAGATGAAACGTGGCGTACAAGACCCCGAGAGTCCTCATACAAGTCACTTAGCTTTTATAGTCAAGATAATAAAAATAGATGAGATTTTTAGATCATTTCAACACAATCAAAGTTTGCATTTTAAAAAATGAAAGTCTAATACACTTGTCTCAAAAACCATCTTATATAATAGAACCTTGGGATACACGCAAAACAACAATGTTCAAAACATAAAATGAAAAAAACATAAGAGAAATGGTGGCCAAATCCTCTGATGCTATAAGGGCTCACAAATCTTCAACCTTGCCTCTACTATAGATCCTAGCCATTGGTATGAGAGTTGCAACCGCCGGACCCTATATTTGGATAAGAAATGTAGGCAGGAGTATGCATTAGTACAAGAATGTACTAAATATGATAACTTGCATAAACAAAATAAACATAATCATTAGATAACATAAGTCATAAAGCATAATCAATGCACATAATAGATCATCATAACATAGGAGGAGTACTTCTTGAAGTAAACTCAATTCATCCTTAGTCAATACTTGGGTTACCGCCTCTAGTCTTACATATCATGGAAGAAAACTCAAGAAACAATCCATGCTAATCATTCCTTCTAACATATTTTAACTTAACTTTTAAAGACATGGGGATTCGCCTATTTGCCTATCTATAAAGGCTCATGGGTACTCGCCTCTTGCCTTATTGTAAAGGATCATGGTAGTCGCCTCTTATCCTTCTTACTTTGGGATAATGGGTAGTTGCCCCTTGTCCAACTTACATAATAGGAACGTGGATAGTCGCCTATTGTTCACTTCAAGGAATAAGGGTAATCGCCTCTTATTCGATTCTAAGGAATATGGGTAGTCGCCTCATATCCTACATCATATGACATGGGTATTCGCCTCTTGTCTTTCTATCCTATGACATGGTACTCGCCTCATGTCTTCTAAATTAAAAATATGGGCAATCACCTCATATCCTTCTCATGTAGAGGTCATGGGTAATTGCCTCTAGCCTCATCAATTTCATAGTCTTTTATCTTGGATTCATTTTAAGTGAGCAATCCTTTCAACCTAGAATTATTTAGTGTGAGAAAACCTTACACATTTATACATAGAATCTTGTGGGAAAATCCCTTCCGCAACAATCAAATAAGATTCACTCTCAAATCCATTTTAATCATAAATCATCATATATGATTCAATCTCAAAGAAATTCATAATGTACCTTATCAATCCTATAAGAATACATCTAAATCCATAAATTCTCCTTTCATAGCATAAAATCCATTTACATCAATTTCATCTTAGAAACATGGGTTAGGCATGGGTACATCAAAATTAATAATAAAAGCATTGAATCCACTCAATTCATGCATAATAAATCATGATTCACTAAATTGAATAAACATTCACAAAGACCCACAACATAGAAGAAAACCCTAACTCAAATTGGGGAATTCTACTTTTAAATTTTGGAGAACTTAGGGCACCATCAATGCAAGGATTCTATGGATTAAAAGCTATCATACCTTGATATCAAAGCCCACAAATGATTGGATAAAGGAGGCTTGACCTTGTGCCCTAGCTTCAACCCTTCTTCTTCTTCAAGTTCTAGAAAGAGAAATATTTTGGAGAGGAAGAACTCAATTCTTTTTGTGAATTTAATAGAATGACTTGAACGGGTTAGTTTTGGGGTTAAAACCACTTATATAAGGGGCTTAGACATAGGCAAAACGACATAGTACAAAGATAAAATAATTAGGAAAATACCCAACCACCCCTAACATTAACTGCTGACTGCCGACCTACGGGACATGACCGATGGACCGTGGACTGACTGACGGTCCATCATGCTCACTCGTTGTAGATACAAAGATTTTGAGCCTGACCTATGGACCCTTGACCACGGACTGTGGACCCACCGACGCTCCGTTGGTCCTGTCGTGGTCTTCGCCCTTGATCAATTTTAAATGGCCAATCCACGGACCCTCCTACAGTCCATTGTCCAATCCACGGGCGATGGTTGTCCTTCGTAGATGGCACTCTGATGTTCTAAAAAATTATATTCGGCCCTTTGTCAAATCCGACGTGTTACATTTTCTCCTCCTAGGGAACATTCTGTAACACCCCGACTTTTTGGAACTCTAATTTAACTCGTACCTTCTTGGAAAAATAAAAGAGGGTGAGTAATGAATTAAGAATGATGTCGTATGTCATATTTTAAGTGTTCAAGGGTTGTATCTCAAGTTTTTAAGTTAGGTAAGTTGCAAAATAAAATTGGCGAAAGTTATCGTAAGTTCCTTTTAAAATATTTCTCTGAAATTTAGGTCAAATGTCTCGGTGATTTTCTCCCAATATATAAAGAGTTATGGGGCCTACAACCCAAAAAATCGAAGGTCTACGAGTCTATTTTCTAACGCATCAAACCGTTCGTTCATACGACTTCAGAATAGAGAGATATTTACAGTTTTGTGAGACTGCACAAGGAGGCACGTGAGGTGGGTCCCCTAGCTCGGTTGAACTCTTTACATATCTTCTTCATCGACTTTTCTTCATTTTTTTCCAGAAAATAACCAGAAAATTTAGAAAACCCACTTATAGGATCAACCAAATTATATATTTTCTCGACTTAAGTCCTTGACGAAAGTTGTTCTACGCGTTGAGCTCGTCATCACGGTATAATTTGTTTTATCGATTTCGTAGCATATCATACTTTGGTGTTGGGACAGCAAGGGTTTGGACATACTTTAAGGTTTTGAGGTATATTACGAACTTAAGATCAACGTAAGACCCTTCTTTCATCGACTCTAATTTTGATAAGCCGAAAATAGCAATTTGCGATGGAAATATATATCTTTTATCGGATTATCATGGTATCATCTATTTTCGTGGGTTGATTATGGTCCTGCCTTGTAGTAGTAGCAAGAGGGGCGGTGACTAAAAGTCGTTAGGCCACGTGGATTCAGTGAAAAAAGTATGTTAAGGCTATTCCCTTCTTACGGCATGTTTCCTTAAAGCTTACGAGCAATGTAATGGATTGTTATCGTTGTTATACTTGTAGCCGTTAGTATTAATTGTTGGCTGCCAGAGTGGATATAATCCTCCCTTGTCGGGATTCTTATTCAGTTAGTAGCGTCCCTATGTCAGACACGACTTAGAGGCTATTCGTATAGGTTGCTTATAGCTAAATTTCTCGCTTTTAGCCTATTGGATTGTTATTGTTGCCCTTGGGGCTATTGTGGTTAACTGCAGAAATGTGACCTATGCCTAGAAGGGTTATATTCTGCCTATAGGGCTATATTGACGCCTAATAAGGCTATGTGCTGCCTACAGGGTCATGTTGTTGCCTACGAGGGCTATGATGTTGTCTAAGAGGACTATGTTACTGCCTAAGAGTGTTATGTGTTGCCTACGGGGCTATGTTGATGCAAAAGAAGGCTATGTGCAGCCCACAGAGCTATGATGTTGCCTAAGAGGGCTATGGGCTGCCTACGGGGCTATATCATTGCCAAAAAGGGCTATGTGACTTCTTACAAAGACAAGGGGCTACTGATAGGGGTACGTAGGTTGATTTGGCACCTTCTGGGCTTATGGGGGCCTAGGTAGGTGGTGTTTTGTTTGTACCTACCGAGCTTATGGGGGCTTGGTTAGGTTGTTAGTTGATAATTTGTTTGTAAATTTAGATTAAGTAGTGGGTTAGCATGCTTACCTAAATTCTTATTTCCTTACCTGATTGCTTTTCTTATATTATGATACTTGCTCATTTAGTCGATAGCCTTTCATACTCGGTACATTATTTCGTACTGACACCCCATTGCCTGGGGGTGCTGCATTCATGCATGCAGGTCCCGACAGACGAACCAATAGACCTCCTCAGCAGCAGGATTGACTTCTATCTGGTTGGCTAGCCCCTTTCCTCCAGAATTGCCAGAGTTGAGAGGTTTGTTAGCTTTTGTCGTATATATTTTTATGGGTAGGCTGCGGCCCTGTCCCGCCAATGTTTACCACTCTTAGAGCCGTGCAGACTAGTGTGTGGGGTGTATAGCTACGTTATGGCCATGCAGGCCTAGTTTGTTGGTTTGCTGAAGCTTGTTAGATGTTTGATGTATTGTCTTGATATATACCTGCTTTCAGTTTTTTATAGACGTCATGGTGGCCTCGACGGCCCAATCAAGACTTTTGTGCTAGTTGGCTATTTCTTTATATGAACTCTTGGGAGTAGCTGTTTCTTTTATAGATCTGTTGACATGGGCCTTGCCGGCCGAGGGCTTAATTTTAAGCTGAGATATACTTGTTTGTTTTCTTGATTGCGTGTGGCTGCCATGCGCTAGTAGCAAATGGCTCAGCAGGGTCAGCTCGGGCGTGAGTTTTTTCATTAAGAGCCAGTTGCGCCCCCTGAGTTTGGGGCGTGACAAACTTGGTATTAGAGCAACGTCGTATTCTAGGGAGTCTGCAAGCCGTGTCTAGTAGAGTCTTGTTTATAAATGTGTTGTGCACCACATTCGATAAGCAAAAAGCTACCGGGCTTGTTAGAATGACTATCATTCTTTTGCTCACCTCGTGCTATAGAGCGGTGTCTTAAGATTTGAGGTTTTGGGCTTATAATTGATATTTGTATGCAAATGGAGAAGGCTGGCACCAAACAGACCACAGCTAGCCAGGGGCTAGATACAGCTGCAAGCAAGGGTACCGGTAAGGTACCACAGGTGGAGGTAGCCTATTGTGAGACCAAGGGGGAGACGTCTTCTCAGCCCCCTATAGCTTCTCCATCGCTTCAGGAGCCTCCATGGGCTACAGGACTTCCTGCTCCACCAGCAGTACCACCTCTAGTTCCTCCTATTCCATCTGATCAGGCTTTTAAGAGTGCAGTATATATGCTAGCACAGTTAGTAGCTGCACAACGCCAGCAAATTCTGCCAGATGTTGCCGGACCTTCTGAAGGGCCCAGAAGTTCGAGAGTTCATGAATTTCTTGCCCTGAATCATCCACAGTTTACAGGGACAAATCGCAGAGAGGACCCTCAGCACTTTGTTGATCAGCTTCATAGGATCTTCACAGTCATGCATGCCTCAGCGACTGAATCAGTTGAGTTAGCAACATTTCGATTGCGTGACATTGCAGTATTGTGGTATGAAAGTTTGGAGGGATCTAAGGGAAAAGATGCAGCTCTACCCACTTGAGATAGCTTTACAGAAGCTTTCATAGATCACTATTTGCCTTGAGAGATTAGGGATGGACGAGTGGACCAGTTTCTGAACCTCCGACAGGACTGCATGAGTTTCCGAGAGTACGGGATGAGGTTTGATTCATTGGCTAGATATGCACCAGCATTTGTTGATATGATACATGATAGGGTGCATAGATTTATGGGAGGGCTTGACTCGGACTATATCGACGCTTGTTCCACCGCTGCACTAAATGATAAAATGGATATGTCATGAATTCAGGCCTTTGCACAAGGCATAGAGGATCGCCGACATCTACAAAATATGAGTGAGAGGGTCGAGAGAGAGAGACAGAAGAGGGCTAGGCCCGCTGGTTCACCGACAGATTTTAAGGGTGGTCCCAGACCCCGATATTCTAGTAGGCCACCTAGACCTCTGTCACAGCAGTTCCAGGGTAGTAGATTTGATCGTCAGGGAAAGTCAGGCCCGGGTGAGGGTTCACAAGCATCAGGCTCTCAGCAGCAGAGGGGTTCAGGCCAGCCTTGGACATCCCTGTCGCGTTGCGCTACTTGCGGTAGGATGCATTTCAGGAGTTGCAGGCAGGGTTCCACAGGTTGTTATTCTAGTGGACATGAGGGGCATGGGTGGAGGAACTGCCTGACCATAGGTCAGGGTAGTATAGGTCAGTCGACTAGGTCAGTAGTAGGTTCCTCCTCATCAGCACAGTCTAAAGGGTGTGGACCCCAGAGTTCAGCAGGTAGAGGTAGAGGCGGAGGCAGAGAGGGAGCATCTAGTTCTGGTAGTGGCCAGAACCGTACATATTCACTAGCCGGCCGACAAGACTCAGAGTCATCACCAAATGTTGTGACAGGTGCATTGATTGTTTTCTCCCATTGTGTTTATGCTTTGATAGATCCTGGATCTACTTTGTCTTATGTTACCCCATTTATTGTGGGGAAGTTATGTATTGTAGCAGAGTCGTTAGATCAACCCTTTATTGTGTCTACACTAGTTGGTGAGTCTATTATTTCCAAGAGAGTCTATCGAGGTTGCAAGGTCAAAATTATCGACCGTCAGGCCTCTGTAGACCTCGTAGAGTTAGAGATGGTCGATTTCGACGTCATTATGGGTATGGACTGGTTAGCGTCTTGTTATGCTAATGTTGAGTGCCGGACAAAGATTCTTAGATTCCACTTTCCAGGAGAGGCAGTTCGGGAATGGAAAGGTGATACAACAACGTCGAAAGGTAGGTTTATTTCATATCTTAAAGCGAGGTGGATGATTACTAAGGGTGGTATTTATCATCTTGTTCGTGTTCATGATATAGATGCAGAACCACCGACACTCCAGTCTATTTCAGTAGTTAATGAGTTTCTAGATGTATTTCTAGATGAGCTCCCTGGTATCCTTCCAGAATGGGAAATTGATTGTGTTATCGATATGCTACTAGGTACACAACCCATATCTATCCCTCCTTATAGAATGGCTCCTGCTGAGCTAAAGGAGTTGAAGGATCAGCTGAAAGACTTGCTGGATAAAGGCTTTATTAGGCCTAGTGTTTCACCATGGGGTGCACCAGTGTTATTCGTGAAGAAGAAAGATGGCTCACTAAGAATGTGTATTGATTACCGACAGCTGAATAAGGTGACTATAAAGAATAAGTATCCCCTTCTGAGGATTGATGACTTGTTTGATCAGTTACAAGGTGGTGAGTGCTTCTGAAAGATTGATTTAAGATCAGGGTACCACCAGATACGAGTTCGGGAGAACGACGTTCCAAAGATGACTTTCGGAACCAGATATGGACACTTTGAGTTCTTGGTAATGTCTTTTGGATTAACTAATGCCCCAGCAGTGTTCATGGACCTGATGAATAGTATATTCAGGCTGTATCTAGACTTGTTTGTAATTGTATTTATTGATGATATTTTTGTGTATTCACGTTCGAAAGCTAAGCATGCAAATCATCTGCGAGTAGTCCTTCAAGTTTTTCGAGACCGAGAACTTTATGCAAAATTTTCTAAGTGTGAGTTCTGGTTAGACTCTGTAGCTTTCTTAGGCCATATTGTGTCAGATGCAGGCGTTACTGTCGATACACAAAAGATTGAAGGTGCAGATGTGCCTGAGGGCCCACTGTCCTAAGTAGGTTGGACTGTGTCTGTAGGTAGCATATCAACGTCAACCTCTGGGGATGTGTCCACTGGGGCTGCCCTCCTCCTGTCAGCCTCATCCCACGTGTACTCGACCGCTATACGCCGGATAGTGGTAGAAGAGGTGGGTGTAACCTCGACATCCCTCTTTTCATCTCTCAGAACATGGGCCCATCGGCATAACTCTATGATCAGCACAGGGAACACGAGCGAGGTTTGACGCTGTTTGGCCCTCATGGCCGTCTCCTACTCAATAATCAATCCCAAATTTAGCCACTTCCGAGCTATGATGGACCCAATACAGGCCACCTTTGGGTGGTGGAGGATAGACTCATTCTGGGACGGCATGATCGTGCTGCTGATAAACAAAAACAAATACCTAGCTGCCACGTTAAGATCCTTCTCCTCTATCAGCACTACGGCCTCAATCCACCTCGGGGTGATGTCAGAGAGAAGGGGGGCCAGCCAACCTCTTAGGTCATCCAGAGTTTGTGTCTGGATCATACTCTGGTAGTCATGTAGGAAGTCGGAAGAACGCTCAAACACAACATTTATTTCATCGCTGCTGCATTTGACCTTCTTTCCTTGGACCACCACAAAGTCCACCGGCTTGAAGGCACTAGCCTTCTTCTTCCGTTGAGGCACCAAGTCAACGTAAGCTTAGTAGAACTCCCGGACCCTGGTAGGAATGTATAGGCCAAGGGATTTGGTGAAAACCTTGAATCTGTGGAATCTGAGAGTGTCCCAAAACGCTGGATACCTGTCCACCACACCATCTTTGGATAATCTTTTCTCCTCAAGAATAGTCCTCAAACCCTCAGCCTTTAGTCAGTTGAGTAACCGGGGAGGAGGACCATGTACTAGTTGCGCCAGGATAATAGTATGTGCTGGAGCTGGAGGAGGAGGAGGAATCTGAGGCACCGGGATCCTAGATGGATCATTTATCGCCTTGGAGCGAAGCTCTGCTCTCCGGGCCTATCATAGCTGGTCATCCTTAGGCTCAGAGATGGAAGGCTGAGAATCATGTGAGTCCCCCTCACTGCCAGATGTGGTGAGGTGTGTTTCGTAGACTCCCTCACTGTCAGAGCTGGCCTCCGGTGTCTCAACCATGGGTGCCTTTCCCTTTTCTTTGCCTTTTCCTCCCTTGGTAGGGAGTTTTGCTACATTTTTTCAGGATGCAACTACATCCTCATTTATTACCACTCCACGTGCCTGCTTATGGTGCGGTATGACTCTGTCGGTGACTTTGGGTCTAGCCATTCTTGCAAAACAACATGAAAAGCGTTAGAGCAATACAAGGAAAACTATAGAAAAAGACTGTAGGAATACTCGCCGAACTATTTGGGCGAGCCAGGTCGGGCTCGCCGAAAGTTCCAGAACAAAAATTTCAAAAATTCAAAGCTGGTCAGTGATGTCCAGGTCTATTCGGCGGATCACCGACACCAATCGGCGAATTAAAAGTAGCTCACCAAAAGTTACAGTGTATTTTAGGGAATTAGGGGCGCAGAAGGGGGATCAAGAAGTACTTTTGGCGAGTCGCTGAGTGAACTCGGCGAGCACAAGTGTATCGCCGAAAGTTACAAAACAACAACTCAACAATTATAGATATTAAAGGCGATCCAGGGGGACTTAGGTGAACCGCCAAATTAGTCGGCGAGCACGACCCAACTCACTAAATGGCCCTTCGTGCCAGTTTTTCACCCCATTCTTCAAAATCAAACCCGCAGCCCCCCGATAATGAAATTAAACACCTACACTATGAAATTAAAGCAAGACCCATACTACCCATGCCCTCGGGGTACTCAGACTTCCCCCGATTTGGCTAAAATTGGCCATTTAACGTCTTTTGCCCTTAAGAATGACGTCAACCGCTCCATCATTGGTAAAAGTATGACATTTGGCACAATCCAGTGTTACTCAGACTTCATCCCGCTAGACCCAACACATTTTTAACACAACCCAACAATTTTGACTTGATTTTAACAAGCAATGACACGGGAATCAACCATTTACAATCGATTAGGCATGAATTTATTCAAAATTAGGAAAACACACAAACACACGATGAGTACCCAACAATATTCAACAACAAATTACAAATTGCATTCGAGTTCAACCACAAATTGAGTTCGGGGTTCGAAAAACCAACCTTTTATGCCGAAATGAGATTTGTAAAGCTAGGCAGAAAAGCAAAATCTGAATTCTATCCCCAAGCAAAGATTCTGAATGGTACGAGAGAAAAAATGCAATAATATTTAAGAACTAATATCGGATGAGAGAGTACGGGAGATGAAAAGATGAGAAAATGAAGGATTTTTGAATTTAAAACCATTTGGCCTTCAAAAACATTCAGTTCGGGCGCCAATCGGCGGTATAAGTCGCGCCAGCCGAACCACTCGGTGATGCACCGAGTTGTAATTTAGCTCACCGAGTTTTATAGAACCCCCAGCAATTTAGGGGTTCAAACGGCGGATAAAGTCGTGGTCGCCGACCTGTTCGGTGAGTCGCCGACTGAGCTTTTACCTCGCCGAGTTTTAAAATATTCCCCATCAAGATGGGTGGTTCCAAAGGATGTCCAAGTCGGGCTCGTCGACCTTTTCGGTGAGTCACGACTGGACTTTTTGCTAGCCTAATTGCCCATTTTCAACACTTTTCAGTTCTCAACCTGCAAAATCAACACCCATTATTCAAAAACAACAGTAAAAACATCAAAAACATTGGTTGCCTCCCAAGAAGCGCCTTATTTAAAGTCGTGGTATGACGGAAATACCAATTCAAGCTTCATTTTTGGGTTGGGCCATTGTGTCCCTAGGCAACCCCCCTTTTTTGTCATGGATTCAATTGAGTCGAGATTTGACCCATTTGTGTCTCCGGCTGCTTAATAGAGACTTAATGAGAGGTCACCGTCTGATTTAGAGTTGAGACGTCCTCCTTCATCTCTTTCAAAACTTTATCCGACCCTTAAACCTTATCGAGAATGTGTGCAAGCATGTCTTCTGTACGGAAGTTCTCCGGGTCATCTCTTTGCTCTTTGGGCTTTTGGCGTTCATAAGGTGGGACGTATCTTCCCTTATCACACGATAACGCCATTCCCTATCACGATCTCTCCATCCATCCTCTCTATTCCAAACAGGATTTCCACCCGGCCTTGGGTAATTTGAGTGAAATCCTCCTCCTTGATTAGCAAGGAAGTACACTTCCTCATTGTTCAAATTGTGCTTCTTGGGGTTTACTCCACCAACACCCACAACATTTACACTCTTCAACCCACTATCCATCAAATTTTTTGACAATAGATCTAGCTGAGTCATCATTTTGGCTATATTTTGGTCTCTCTCTTGATCCTTCTCGATCTGTTCTTTTGTCATCCAAAAAGTGAGAAGAGACACTTAGTCCTCAAGAGTGTGCCATGCTCTATTGATCTTGGTCATGCCATCAAGAAGTTGAGACACTACTTCTTAGGGTTGTTGCATTATACCTCCGGGAACAACTTGATCAGCAACTCATGTGTTCACCGAGTCAAGACTCCTATAAAAGTATTGTAACAATATATGGTTTGGCAGTCCGTGAGTCGGGCACTAAAGTACCATCTTCTTAAATCTCAGTCATGTCTCGTGGATTGTTTCACCCTCCAAGCGTTTGACACCTTGGATATTATCCCTGAGCGTCATCATTTTTGACAGGGGAAAGATTACCACATGGAAAGCTGTGGTAAGTTCATCCTACGAGGTAATGGAGTCCCTCTGTAACTCAGCTAACCATTTGGTAGCTTCACCCATCAAAGAGAATGGAAACAACCTAAGACGGACTGATTCTTGTGAATATGTTCTTGAATGAGAACGGATCACAAACATCCATGAAGTTTCGAATATGCTCATGGGGGTCTTCATGGGCTAGCTCTCCATATAATCCTTTCATTTGGAGGAGCTGTAGCATTGTGCTCGTAACATGGAAGATATCAGTACCCTCAACAGGAGGTAGACGAATTACACCAACACCACCCAGTTAAATTGGGTCATTCACATCATTAAGATTCCCAATATTGTCTTGGTGGCCCACTTGGCTACCATTACTCCCGTGCACGTTCATCTCTTCCTATTTTCAAAACAAGCAACACAAAAATAAACCAAAGTAAGTCGATTCAACTACAACCAAAAAGATAACAATTCAACTTCAGTAATAGAATTCTAACCAACACCACTCCCCTGTAGCGGCGCCATTTTTGATGAACGCTCAACCACACCTCATCCAATACTAGGTGTGCGGGATTGTTATCTAGTATAAAACCCAACGAAGAGTTGGGGTCGAGCCCACAGGGAGTGGTACGTGTTTGAATATAGTCACGAAGTTATGAATGTAATCTAATTTATTGTAGGAATAGAAATTATCTAAAACATGTTCGAGAGAAATCGCTATTGCACGTATATGTTATATGGTATACGATATATAACATACAAACAATTATGTATTAAGAGAAATTCTCGGGATGTGATCGTTTATAATCTAATTATGTTATATGGTAGTTGAAATTTAACAATAATTTGTGGAAATATTGTGGGTAGGCTAGGCTATACGTGCAATAGCATTCTCTCAAACAACTATTAGGGTTCAGGCGATTTCTCTCGAACATCGATAAGCTTAACAAGATAAACAGCCCACAACCTTAATGTATCCACTCTCTCGAGCTAGATAGGTAGAATTGAGTTTAGGATTCACTCTCTCGAGCTGAACCCATATCAACCCAATACCTACAATCATTAATCAAAAGGTTTGGTTCCATAACCTCTCTCTCAAGCAAGCCAAGAACTCAAAATTAAAATTGTATTCACAACTACAATTAATAGATTAAAACGCAGTTAATGATTAAACCCACATTAAAAAAGCAATTTCATCATTAAACAACAATACCCATAAGATAATTAGACAAATAAACACATGATCACATCCCAAGAATTGGGGTTTTAGCCACACATCATAAAAATAGAGAAACGATTACCAAATACATTAGTCATGATCTGGGTAAAGATTTTCAAGTCTTTACAATGGTCCGAATTGAATAAATTCATAAACCCACTTGAAAATCTTCAAGTTTGAGCCTCAAAAGCTTCAAAGTCTACAATGGAACTCAAAAACTAAGAGAAAACTCTTACTCTCAAATTTGGGGATCAAAAACTCTACTGAATGATCTTAATTTATTTTTTTGAATTTTTTTTAAAAAAATTCATTTTATAGTTTCCCATAGGCCATTGGACGGATTAAGTCGGGCCTCGCCGAACGGGTCGGTGATCCGCCCTTTTCTCCCTTCCATCGCCAATTTGTAATGGCCATCAGTCTTCAAGGTCCTGTAACTTTGGGCGATCGAAGTTGCCCTCGCGGAGTCATTCGGTGATTCTCCGACTACCTATTTTTGTCGCCAAGTTGGTTCTTCCCCAGGATTGGCATGCTGGAACTTTAGGCGGGCTAAAGAGCCACTCGGCGGTTCGCCAAGTGGTCTTGGCGATCACTAGGATCGCTTTTCTTCAGTTCTTCAGTTTGTTTGCTCCTTTTTGCCTGGTAGTTTCTTTGCTTTGCTCCTTAGTCTACCTACCTGAAAATCAATAGTTTAATATCAGTTTATAGCATAAATTAGGCATTTGAGGACACTAAGACTATCAAAATAAAACCCTAAATGAGTCCAGATCTCGGACTCATCAGATACTGAAACTTTGTTTTGAAAATTTTATTTTCTCACTTTTTACAAGACTGATATACAACCCATAAAACATTCTACAAACCGTAGACAGGTCTTGTAGGCTTGAACCAGTAGCAAAAAATATGAAATATTTTCTCTTTTTTTTTGAAATCTGAGGTCTTACAATATCTCTTTCTTGGGAACATTCTTTCTTGAATGGAACTCAAGACAACATAAATAGGTTAGGGGAAGACATCTAACAGACCAACATAAATGCTATCACATAAATAACATAATCAACGAGAAACTCGACTCAAACCTAACACTTACTCAAAAACATCATTTCATAAAATATGCATGCATATGAAAACATGAGAATGACTAAGACGCAAGAATCTGTAAGAAAAAACCATAAGGGTCTAAATACCACAATCTAGAGTAGCAGCGGAGGGGAATAGATGACGGTATTGGGACATCATATCAACCTCGGCCTCCCATATAGCACTTTCAACAATTTTATTCCTTCAAAACACCTTCACGGAAGCAATTTCATTGTTTTTAACTTTCAAACTCGCCGGTCTAAGATCTCAACCATAACTTTTTCATATAAAAGGTTTTCATTAATACCAAGAGTTTCCAATGGCACAATCAATGTCGGATCATAGTTACACATCTTCAATAAAGACACATGGAATACCAGATGTACCAACGATATATTGAAGGGAAAGTCTCATTCATAAGCCACATCTCAACACTTGATAAGGACCTACATAACTGGGACTAAGTTTCACTTTCTTACCAAACCTCATGACACCCTTCATGGGCGAAATCTTCAAGTAAACCCAATCGTCAACTTCAAACTCAAGATCCCTTTTTCTAACATTGGCATAGGACTTTTGTCGACTTTGAACCATTTTCAACCTTTAATAGCTTTCACGGATTGTGAAGGGATTAATGGTCTGTGAAAGGCTTCCATAAAGGGTGTTTTGGCAGTTTTAAAGTCAAGACTATTTGGGTCTTTTCCTATGCATGTAATACCTAAATTATGGCCTTTTGACCCTAATTCTGATCCCTTTATAATATTTGTAAATCCTAAAATTAACCATTCTAAATTCTTTCTCCTAATTCCAAAATCACAACCAAATTAATCCTCCCCAATTCTCTCCTAAGCTAAGGAAGAAGAAGGTAGGATTTCAATTCAAAGTCTTCAATTCACCATTTAATTTGGGCTTTGATTACCAAATTATGTGGGATATCACCATAGGATTTAATTTATCCAATAGGTCTCAAAGGATTTCTAATTTTCCAATTCATTTTCTTATAAACTGCTAGGGTTTCATGTTATTTTCATGGGTCTTGATTGATGTTGAATTAATTGTTTAATTTTGATATTCCTATGCATGTCTTGATTAAACTACATGATTTCCTATTTATTTCTATAAGACCTATGCATTATTAATGATTTTGACCATGAATTTATAAAGATATGAGTTTATGAAGATATCTTTGAATTTGTGGATGATGATTTATGAAAGTTTATGCATGATTTATGAAAAGATGTTGTATGATATAAATTTTGATTTCAAGATAAGCATAATGAAATTGTGAAAGGATTTCTCAGATTAAGAAATGGTGAATGGTGAAAGATTTTCTCACACATTGTTTAAGGAGCTACTCTATAATGATTTAAGCTTTAAGTAGTAACAAAATTGTGCTTTTATATTTCTGATGATTATGTTTATGAAATTCACTATTCCTTTAGGATTTATCTTAGCACCGAGAGAAATTTGAGGTAGAGGCTCAAATATGGTAGTCTCCAGTAGTAACCTTTAATTTAAAACTACGCGCCCTCGTAAAATTCCCTTAAATGACCCAGCTAGTGGATCTACATATGGAATATGATATAATACATAGTCCTACCTTGGCAAGTAGACTCTCCCTTCTGGATGTGGGAGTTCCATCAGATTCCATGGTATAGCGTACATGGTCTATTGTCGGCTAAAGCTAATATCCCACAAAATGAACTAAGTTACCTTCTAAGGTTTATTGAAGCTTTTATATTATTCTATGATGCATTGAACATTATCATATTTTATGATTCTTCATTAAATGTTTTACTATGTTTAGCTTGGTCATGCATATCATGTTGTCCTATTATGTCCCTTTATGACCATGTTTTCATATTTATGTATCTCAATCATACTTAGTACATTCAATGGAAAAATGCATCTTTGTGCCTACAGTTTTTAATAAAATAGGGTGTGACGCTTCGTCTCCTCCCACTCGTGGCTACATTCAGATTTGCTTCATTTGAAGATTTGGTAAGTCGTGATTTTCCGATGACTATGTAACCATTACTTAATTTCCTTATTTTTTAGTTTTAGACATTGTTATTCTACCAATATTGGATCAAGTTCATGCTTAGCCTTTACATCTGATACAAAAGACGATTTAGAACAATTTTAAACAATTACAACACCTTCATCAAAATAAACCAAACAAACACCCAATTGGGTTAATCAATGAACATCACGAACAAATTCTTTCTTATCATTCTCAAATGAGACCCACTACCCAATGACAGTTGACTAAGAGCATCTGCCACTACATTCGCCTTACCGGGGTGATAGAGGACACTAATATCATAATCTTTCAACAACTCAAGCCACCTCCTTTCGCGAAGATTCAAAACCTTTTGAGTGTACATGTATTTCAAACTCTTGTGGTCTGTGAACACATTCATATGCACAACATACAAATAATGCCTCCAAATGTTTAATGCAAAAAACAACCACTGCTAATTCCAAATCATGGGTAGGATAGTTCTTTTCGTGAATCATAAGTTGTCTTGAGGAAAAGGCAATAAGTTTCCCATTTTTTGTCCGTACACATCCTAATATGATCCTTAAAGCATCAAAATTTACCACAAACCCATCTAAACCTTTTTAAAAAGTCAACACTGAGGCAGAGGTAAGCCTATCTTTCAACTCTTGAAAACTCTTTTCACATGCTTCCGACCATAAGAACATAACCTTCTTTTGAGTTAACAAGATCAACGGAGAGGAAATAGAAGAAAACCCTTATACAAACCTTGTATAATACCTGGCAAAACCCAACAAGATACGAATATCTGCAGGAGATAGAGGTCTAGGCAAATATTTAACTATGTTCGTTTTCTTAGGATCCACCTCAATACCTTTATCGGAGACAATATGACAAACAAAAGCCACAGATCTCAACAAAAACTCGCATATATTGAACTTAGCACATAACTCACAATCTTTAAGAACTTGCAACGCAATCCTAAAATGATCGGCATGCTCATCGTCACTCTGAGAAAAAATCAAGATATCATCGATAAACACTATCACAAATATTTTAATATATTGTCTAAACACCCTATTCATCCAATCCATGAAAGACGCTGGAGCATTATTCAACCCAAATGACATCACAGAAAACTCATAATGACCATACTTTGTTCGAAAGGCAATATTGGAATATCACATCCCTTACACTCAATTGATGATAACCCGACCGAAGGTCAATCTTTGAAAAGAAACTAGCACCTTGATGTTGATCAAATAAGTCATCAATTCTCAGGATAGAAAACTTATTATTAATCGTGACCTTGTTCAATTGCCGGTAATCTATACATATGCTAAGTGAACCATCCTTCTTATGAACAAACAAAATGAGAGCACTCCATGAGAGATACATGGTCGGATGAAACCCCTATCCATAAGTCTGTCAATTGATCATTTAACTCCTTAAGTTCTTCTAAGGAAATCTGGTAAGGAGGAATAGAGATAGGTCTTGCGTCGGTGAGAAGGTCAATATCAATGTCTATTTCCCTTTCGAGTGTACATTAGGTAGATCATCGGGGAACACCTATGGAAAATCATTTACAATGGGAACATACTCAACAGTAGTGGTTTCGGAATCCGTATCCCTAACCCAAACAACATGATATATGCAACACTTAGAAATCATTTTCCTAGCTTTAGAAAAGAAACAACCTAACCCTTAGGAATAGAATTTCCCCCTTTCCACTCTAGGACGGGCTCATATGGAAACTGAAACTTAACCACATGGGTTCTACAATCAATAGAAGCATAACAAGAATGAAGCTAGTCCATACAAAGAATAACATCAAAATCTAACATATCATGCTCTACAAGATCAACATTAGATACTATGGGATAAGGTGACGTGATAATTTCTATAGAATCTTTTAGCCACAATAGATTCACCAATAGGAGTAGAGATAGAAAAAGGGTCCAACAACACATTCAGAAAAACATTAATTATCATAGCCACATAAGGCATCAGAAAAGAAAAGGTAGCACCAGGATCAAACAAAGCATAAACATCAAGATGAAAGACTTTCTACATACCGGTAACAACATAGGGAGAACCCTCTTGATTATATCGAGTTTAAAGTGTGTAGACTCGGTTTTTCTTTAGAACACCTGAACCAGAACCACTAGGCGGAGCTTCCCTACCATCTTTTCCATTGACAATTCCAGCTGGACAATCTCTTAAGTGGTGACAAATTTTACCACAACCAAAAAAATTATCTGTAAACATCAAACATTTTACTGAATGACTCTTGCAATAATTTTGACATGCGAGAACAAAAAATCCATTCCCACCACCATCTCCTCCTTGAGGCTTAGATTAAGAAACCTTATCTTTGTTTAACTTAGTAGATGGAGCATTGGAGGAACCTTGACAAGAAAACCTTTGTCAGAAAATAGAATTACCATGTCCGTCGGACCTTGAATGTGAAAAGTGACCCTTTTCGGTCCTTGCCCTCTTTGACTCCCTAGACCTTTCCTTAAGCTTCTCCTCTTCAATTTTTTTTATCATGGGTCATCAAATGAGAAATGTCCATTTCCTTAATAAGCATGGCAGAACGACATTCTTTAGCCACAATTTCAGACACTACTGAAACAAACTTTCCTATCCTTGTCCTAGGATCGGTTGCCATAGTAGGAAATATTTAGAGAATTGTGTCAATTTCAAGGCATACTCCTCCACACTCATACTACCTTGACAAAAGTTAATTAATTCAAGTAATTTTTCCTCCCTTATATCAAGGGTAAACAAAAAATTCAGGAAACCAACCTTAACTCTGGGGAATTCATCCATGTGAAGTCCCACATTTGGGTTCGTGGGGACCACAAACTCCCGATTGGCTTTTGCCGTTATGGATTTTTTGCCAAAACATGAAAAATGGCTCGAAACTCTGAAATTGTCACTTCTTCGGCCAAAGGGTCAACAAGAACTTAAGGAGCTTCTTGTTCCACATTCTCATTCACATTTTATCTAATGTATGCTCTTTGAGGAGCCATATCCTAAAACACATCGGACAAGTATTAGGAGAGATACATATAGAGTTAAATTCCTTCGCACAACAATAGAGTAATGAAAGAAGTACAATTTCCTAAACATCTTATAGCTTCCTAATCATTAATGTGGCGCGCTTCACACTCATGAACAAGACTCTACTCGATGCAGCTTTTCAGACATCCCAGGACGATTATTTAAAACCTGGTGCTTTGATTAATAAAGTTTCAAAGACACTTCATCCAATTCTAAGCGTCAACAATCGTTAATCAGTATAAAACCCAACTAAATGGGTTGGGGTCGAACCCCACAGGGAGCGGTACGTGTTTCAGATTCAATTGGGAACTAAGAATGCGGTCAAATTAGTCATAGGAATAAAAATTATCGAGTGAAAACATCATGCAAATCAGGGGGTGACACGAATGTCAAATGGGGTTATGGTTTTGATTTTCAACTCCAAACAGCAGTCACAAACAATACGAATTAACAATAATGAGACGGGTTCTTGGGATGTGATTGATTATAGGCTAATGTAGACATATGGTTAATTGCACCTATTAGAAAATAGCTAAATATTAGTGAGTAAGCTAGACTATAAAGGAGGTAAACTTTCTCTCGAACAATTTACCCCGAATCAAGTTGATTTCTCTCGAACATCAACAGGCATGCGAATTAAGTACAGCCCACACCTTAGTCCATTCACTCTCTCGAGCTGAATGTGTGCAAAAGGGTTTAGGATTCACTCTCTCGAGCTGAACCAAAGTCAACACAATACCGACAGACAATCAATCAAAAACCTTAGTTCTAAAACATCTCTCTCGAGCAAGTCAAGAGAACTGCATTTGCAACTATAATTCTTAAATTAAACCATAATAAATGATTGAACTCACTTTTAAATTGCATTTAAACTAACAATTACCAATACCCATAAGCTAAATCAGCCCATAATCACATAATCACACCCCAAGAATTGGGGTTTTAGCTAGACATTATAAAAAGATAAAAACAGTTACCAAATTGAGCTTCCATCAACTGGGCAAGAGTGATTTCGTCTGTACAATGGTCCAAATTGATGAATCTCAAAGACCCACTTCCAATTTCTTAAAAGTGAACTTCCTCAATCCTTCAAAGCTAAAGGATAAACTAGAGAAAAACTGCTATCCAGAATAATTGATAAAAAGATTGATGATAGATAATCAAATTGATACCAACTAAAATGTTCAAAAATGTATTTATAGTCGCCGAAAATAAGCTATTAAAGCTCATTCGGCGAAGTAAGTCAGGCTCGCCGAACCACTCGGCGAGCCACCCTTTGGTCACTTCCATCGCCCTTCTACCTTGGCATTCAGCATCCTCAAGGTCTGTAACTTTGGGTGATCTAGCACTGCATCGCGGAAGTACTCGGCGATCCGCCGACCGCTCCTTTCTCTCACCGACTTGGTTTCTTCCCACAGGGCTTGGCACACTGGAACTTTGAGAGGTCATATAGCCATTCAGCTATTCGCCAAGTGAACTTGGCGATCACCAGGCTTGCATTTCGTCATTCTTTCCGCTCGTTTTGTTTGTTTTTGCAAGTTAGTGTCCTTGATTTGTTCCTCAATCCCTATTCCTGTAAAATCAAGGATTTAACATCAGTCATTGGCACAAAATTATCATTTGAGGACACTAAATCTATATAAACAATGCCCTGAATGAGTCCAAACCTTGGACTCATCAACACCCCCAACTTAAACTTTTGCTTGTCCTCAAGTAAAACTTAAGTTCAGCAGTTCAAAAGGGATGTTTCAAACAGTGCTACATAAGACTCAATCATGAATGCACATAACAAGACTCAACTTACTCATGCTAGGATCAATTGTGCACTCAACGATTCAAATTGTGACTCACCATTATCAAAGATTCTCAAGTTCATAGTACTTGCTTCAAATGCAAGTTCAAGCTCAACAAAAGTACTCAAATGCCCTCACAACAAAGATGATTCCATATTCACACACAATTCTTCACCAATTTATTGCTTCAAAATCACATACAACGCTCACATTCACAAAGATGAACACATGCCTGACTTCACCCATAGGTTTGCCCTTATTTTCCAATCAACAATTGTTTCAGCTCACTCAAGATCAAAAAGGTCTTTTCAAGGCTTGTAACAGGGTAGAGTGTGAAGGTATGATTATTTAGGTTGAGTGGCTGCTACCCTCATGGAATGTGGTCTGAACATCACTTTTCTTCCTTTTTTTCAGCATTTTTATTCATGCTCAAAATTCACCCCATTATTCAACTTTTCGGACACCCTATTTCTTTTGCACTTTCACAACTTTATTTCACAACTTTTTTATTCTTTTTCTTTTGTTTTCTTCTTTTCTTTCTCTTCTCCTTTTTTTATATGGAGGAGTTCCATCCTTTTCAAGACCATTGGCTCATAGGGAATTTTATCACACTTCTTGATTTACCTTCTCTTTTCACTACACCCCCAACTTAGGCTTTTGGCCTAAGTTGGCTATTCAAACGAACCACACTTCATGAGGATTATGGGTGAATGGATAAAGAGGGGTCACAATTGCATTAAGTTTCTTCTAAGAAAAGGAAAAGGCTCAAATGGGGTTCAAGCAAGGTTCACACATCTCACAAGGTTGTCCACAAAAGAGGTATATTGTCAAAATTATTTCACTTTTCAAAATCGTTGCCTAAGATCATTTCAAGAACTTTCATCACTTAGTCAACCGGACCAACGGGGCAAATTCTAGGTGTCATCACACAAGGATCACGGTAGGCTGATCACACAAGACATTGGCACCAATATCAAACGAGACTCCACATATTTGCTAATGTTCAATGTTCATCACAAGAGACTCAATCCGATAACTGACTAGTCACAACGAGATGCGAAAAGTTCACACATTGTATACGCAACTTCATTTTGCCTCATCGTAGCCATGCATTCATTTTTATTCGATTAAGAGCACTATTTAAGTCATCAATATTGATCATAACCAATACTCAAATTTGCACAAGAACATCGACATTCACAAAAAACAAGAGGTGGCAAAAATTTTCAAACGGGTCAAAAAACATTTTCATTTCATAACAAAGAGCCATAAGCTCAAACATCCATAAAACAAGATCAACACATAAAACCAAAAACCAACCCAATATATACAAAATATAGTCATAAGAGGTAGGTATGGAAATACCTCACCCCACCACAAACAAAAAGGCAGTTGTCCTCAAATGCAACAAAAATATTCAAAAGTCAATAAAAATGACAGAGAGGGAGGTAAAGAAAGGTCCTGTCTACACAGTCGCTCCATCTTTCGGGGCATCAATGCCCGGTGCAACACTCTGATCCTGGGCATTAGTACTCGTTGTAACAGAAACACTGGGTGTATCTGCCAATTAAATCTGTACGGCTGAATGCACCATGGCCTCCTCAACCTCTGTAAGGCCCTCATAAGTAGTCTCCTCATCGGCACCGAGCTGCTCCTCATTAGTCTTGGCCTCGGACTCGAAAGCAGCCACCTCATCCGCTCGAACCTTATTTCTGGTGGTAGACGGAGGCACATCAGAGTCAGCTGGAATATCGGGGATCTCCACAGTCCCAAAAATCATAGACATATCGATGGACTTTAGTTGATCCACGTCCTTCCTCAATTCAGCAATTGCAGCCTTCAGGAACGTCACCTCATCAGTGGCCCCTTGGCCTCACTCACACACTGCTATCCTTGCCGCAAGGGCATCAATAGACACACTAAGAGGTGTCACAGCAGCAGTGAGGGCCCTCTCAATTATCTCGGGGACTGTGGCCTCAATCCTGGAGGCACGGCTATCAGCAGAATGGGCTAGATGCCTCATCCATACTATCACAGCCTAGATGAGTGGAGGTCGGGAAGTAGCAGCAGCACTAGCACCAGACCTAGGGGCAGGGGAGCAGTAGCAGCACTCTGGGTCACGGAAGGAACAACACTAGATATACCTGAAGGCCCAGAGGCCGGAGTAGGCAATACTGCCTCTACAAGTAAAGTCTCAATATCCACAGCCGGGGAAAAATCCACCGGGGCTGCCTTCTTCTTCTCAGCCTCATCCTTAAGATACTCACCCTCAATCCTCCAGATATCGGTACAAGAGGTGGGAATCACTTCCACGTCCTTCTTCTCATCGCAAGGCACCCAGGCTCGTCTGTACAACTTGGTGATCAACACCGGGAATGGGAGTGAATTCTGACGCTTTCTAGCCCTCATGGCCATTTCTTGGCCAATGATCATCCCCAAGTTTAGCCTTGTCCCATCAATGATGCAACCAAGAAAGGCTGCTTTTGTGTGGTTGAGGATAGACTCATTCTGGGATGGCATGATAGAACTGCTGATGAAGTCAAACCAGTACCTTGTTGCTACATTGAGGTCTTTCTTTTCTATGGGTGCTTCAGCCTCAATCCACCTAGGAGTACCGTCAGATAACAGAAGGGCTAACCACTTTTTCATAGTCTCCAACGTTCTTGTCCTGATCACGTATTGACAGTCATCCTCAATATCCTTTGTACACTCCAGAACTGCATTGACAGTATCACTATCACACTTCACTTTCTTGCCCCTGACAACCACATAATCTACTGGCTTGAATGTCACGGCCTTCTTCTTCCCTTATGGCACTAGAGCTCTATAGGCAGTGTCAAACTCCCGGACCCAGTTAGGAATTTAAGGGCCACGGGATTTGGTGAAGATCTGGAACTTGTGAGACTGTAAGGTGTGCCAGATCTCTGGATATTTGTCTATCACTCCATCTGTAGATAGCCTCTTCTCCAAAATGATCATCCTCAGTCCCTCGGCCTTTAATCTGTTCATAGATCGGGAAGGAGAACCCTGTGCAGGTGGTGCTGGGACCGCAGCCTGATCTGGGACAGGAGGAGGAGTAGGGGTCTGAGGCATCCTGATCCTAGACAGATCATGCATCCTCTTGGAGCGTAGCTCACCACTCCGGGCCAGTAGCAGCTGCTCATCCTCAGGCTCAGAGATGTCAGCCTGAGGGTCTTGATGATCTCCCTCACTTTCGGAAGTGGTGAGATAAGTGGCGTATATTCCGTCACTGTCGAAGCTAACCTCCGGTGATGCAGGAGCAGGTGCCTTGCCTTTCCCTTTGTCCTTCCCACCTGTGGTAGGAAGTTTTGTTGTCTTAGCCCGGGATGTAACTATATCCTCATTTATAGTAATTCCCTTTGCCCTCTTACGGGGCGGCATGTCTCAACCTGCTACTTTTGGTCTAGCCATATCTGCACAACACACCAAAAAGAGTTAGAATTAATCCAAGAAAAGTGCAGAAAAATAGGCTACAGAAAGACTCGCCGAATCACTTTAGCGAGCCAGATCGGGCTCATTGAAAGGATTGGCTAAATCCAGAAAAATAGTAGGTCGGCGATGTTCAGGGTTCTTCGGTGAATCGCTGACACCACTTGGCGAGCTCAGACTAGCCTGCCGAAAGTTACAGTATGTTTTAGGGGTTGCGGGCGCAGAAAAGGCGATCAAATGATACTCTCGGCGATCTCAGGCTTCTCGCCTAAAGTTATAGAATCAAAATCAACTAACCTAAAAAATTAAAGGCGATCAAGGGAGATTTCGGCGAACCGCCGAGTGGTTCGGCAAGCTCGACCAAGCTCGCCAAACTACCCAACATGCCTATTTTCAACCACAACTCCCAAATTCAAAGCCGCATCCCTCGAAAACAAAATCAAACCACATACTAATTCAATTAAGCTTAGACCCATATCACCCATGCCACCAGGGTACTCAGACTTCCCCTGGTTTGGCAAAAATTCACCATTTGATGACTTTAGCCCTTAAGAATGACGTCAAACGCTCCATCATTGGGCAAAGCACATCATTTAGCACAATTTGGGTTACTCAGACTTCATCCAACTAGACTCAACAACAATTTTACACAACCCACAAGATTACAATCAACTTTAAAGCATGAAAATCAGGGAATCAACAATTTAGGCTATTTAGGCATAATTACAAAATTAAAATCGGCAAACTAGCACACATTAATGATTTTAGAGAGGCGGCGCAGCACACATCAATAACATTTTAAATAATTGCATTTGAAGTCAACCACCAATTAAGAGTTTGGGGTTCAGAAAACCGACATGCATATTTCAAACACATTCCACACTTCAACATAAGACTAGAATTAGAAATGTTTTAATTCCAATTTTTTTTTGAATCAAGTGTTGAATGACTAATGTATCCTCAAGCCATTTCAAAGATTTGAAATATTAAATTTATTTAATCCGAGACGGATTCAGAATTTAAACCATATGTTTAAATTTGATAGTATATCACAATATATTCAATATTCTTAAGTTCACTTTATTGTTTGTTTTAGGTCTCGAAGTTACAAGATCTAAATCGTATTGTAGAATTATATTATTTTTAAAGCTAAACCTTAATTTTATTAGTATGTATAATTTTTTCATGTTCGTTTTGATTTGTTAGTGTTTTAGGTCTTTAAGTTGTTACAATACCTAAACCCTTATATTTTTAGAAGTTATAATTTTTCGAAACCTAAACCCTAATTTTGTAAGTACGTATATTTTTTTTAAAAATCCATCATGTTGGTATACATATATAAGGTCTGACCTAAACACTAGTTTCAATTTTTAAGTTTATTTTGTTTGTATTCATTTCTCAAAGATTTCTTTTGTCAATTATTTCTCGTTAGCATTATTCATATGTTTTTTGGTTAGTTTGAACTTTGAAGTTCGTCGTTGGTTTTTTCATGTTTTTTTCATATGTATTTAAGATTATCATATGAAGCTAATGCATCTAAACAACTGAGAACACTAGCCGTAATAATAAGCACATTCTAAAGAGCGTTAAAGTCTTTACAGGCATTAGTTAATTGTCGTTAGATTCAATATCGCAATAGGGCTTTAGAGACATTTATAAAGAGTGATAAATTATCTTTAAAAATATATATTTAACGACAATTAATTAATTGCAACTAAAAATCAATTTTATTATAGTACAAGTTGATAAAGGTAATATAATTAAGCATATCTATTTAAAGCTGATTAGTAAATAGTATATGGCTGGAGCCAAACCTTTTATCACCACAGAAGATGAAAGCCTAGATGAATGGATTCTATAAAATAAAAAAATAAAAGAATTAGTGAGTTGGCTAAAGTGGTTTGGGTTCATTTGTGTTACATTGAGGGTATATTTTTTAGAGAATATACCCTTTTCATTTCTCTTTATTTTTTGACTTTCATTAGATCAAAAGAGTATATTTGGGTCATTTGTGTTACAGTAAGGGTATATGGGAGCTACTTTTTTAACAAGGGATATATCAACTCTAAATCTCAAAGTTGAAGGGTATAGCATACCCTTTTCTCTTTATTTAATTTTTAATTTATTTAGTAAGCTAAAATTCTTTTAAAGTGTTCCAAAATTGTTATATTAAAATTGATAGTTTGAAATAATAATAAATGTTATATATTAGGAGTTTGGATCAAAAAATAGTTTGTAATTATACACAATTTAATTTTTAACTATTAAAATTTGTGATTCAACTAAGAAAATTTAAATTAGATTGGAACCCCTGCTACCCGCACCGCACTACATCAGTTTTTTTAAAGACTACTTCAATCTGCCCCTCACCACACCCGCTTTGCCCTGTTGTCATCTCTATTATCAAAGACAAATCTAATATATCATTAAGGTAAAATTTATATTTTTATTTAATTTTTACGCACAATGAACACGTGACACATGTCTTCATTTACAATTTTATCATCAATTATAGTTGGCATATTGCACCGATACCTCCCTAAACTACGACTGAAATTCCAGAGACACGGCTTAACTAAACTAAGGTGCTATTACCTCCCCAAACTCATTTTTTTGTAATTTTTTACACCTTTTGGCTTACGCGGCACACTCCATGACTCCACGTAGTTGAGGCGCGTGGGAGATGTTTGGATGCTATGTAAGCGAAAAAAGTGTACAAAATTATAAAAAAAGATGGGTTCGGGGTGGGGGGGGGGGAGGTAATTTGACCTTAGTTTAGTTAAGGTCTATCTCTGAAATTTCAGTCATAGTCTAAGGTTACTTGTGTCTTATCCCATTATATTTAATTAATTCACATTATCACCTAAGGGATAAAGGCACAAGTACCCCCCTAGACTACGACAGAAATCCAAGAGACACATTTTAACTAAACTAAGGTCATATTACACCCCCCCCCTTCCAAACTCATTTATTTTATAATTTTATACACCTTTTAGCTTACGTGGCACACTCTGTGACTCCACGTAATTGAGGCGCGTGGGAGATGTTTGGATGACACGTAAGCCAAAAAGGTATAGAAAATTACAAAAAAAAACATGCTCGGGGGAGGGGGGTGTAATAGGACCGTAATTTAGTTAAGGTGTGTCTCAGGAATTTCGGTCATAATCTAGGGAGGTACTTGTGTCTTATCCCTAATTTATAACTCAACTATAGTTAGCTAGTATATTTTTTTGTGTAGATATCAAATATATAGACCATTTTTCACGTTTAATTAATCTATTTATCTGAATTAAATAGTTTCATTTGATTTTTTCACTAAAAATTAGTATTAATAATAAATTTTGAATCCAATAAATTAAATATGGGGTGATAGACTCTCAAATTTAAATTTTGATTTTGTATTTTCATTTTTAGATAGGATTAAATAGGGATATCAAATGAGCGAGTTGAGTTGACATTAGAGATAGTAATAAGGAAAATTTTCAAAACTAGAAATCATTAGGCACTCTATAGATATAGTTTGCTTTATGGGTTGAAATAGAAATCGGGTTGGTCATGACCCGCCCAAGTTTACTTTGGGCTCAAATGGGTTAATAATTAGTTGGGTTTATGACCCGTCCAATTTGACCCGTGTAATCTCAAAAATTTTAACATATTATTATTTAACTTTTATAACCACAATTTGAATTTCAACTCAAGAAAATAAAATAAAAAGTTACAAATAAAGAGTTTTTAAACGGGTTGAAATTGGAGATTAAATTGAGTTCAATTGACGATTATTTTAAAATGGATTAAGACTTGAATGAGTTGATATTGAAGTCAATTCAAATTATCTTGAGCCCAACCCATAAATTCTAGACAGATTAGGTGGGTTACCTATATTTGGGCTCATTTGGACACCCCTAGGAGAAATTTCGCAAATAGCCACTAAAATAAACTTAATTAGGCTCCAAAGCTATAATTTGCTCATTACAAATCATAGCTACATCTAGAGGGTGGAGAGAGGTGAGAAAAATTTGAAGATATAGAAGAGAGGTGATCGATATTGGAGAGGAAGGAAAGAGGCGAGTGAGAGAGGGCAAAGAGTGGAGAGAGGTGATTTCTATTTTTATATATGTCAATTAATTGTATATATGCAACTGGTATACATATGTATCAATGATTGTATTTATATATCTGCATAATTGTGTGTGTGTGTATATATATATATATATATATTATAATTAATATGTATATGTATCAATGAATACAATAGTATTAAAGAAATACAATGTAACACCCCGCAACTAGAAAGATCTAGAATTAGAAAGAGTCATTTTTGGAAAGAATGAAAAATCCAGAAAATTGGCTAAATTAAGTTAAGTATGAGTTTTTGTCAACTCCAAACAACCATAACTCCTAGCTCAGGATGAGTTAGGGGTGCTTCCAGATACCGTAGGAAATATCTTTGAATAATCTTTCCAATGCCGCCCAGTTTGCGCGATTCCAAGTTCGTATTAGTGAGATATGTCCATTGGAAGTTGGGTTGTTTGGATAAGGAAAGTCCAATCCGGATTTTGGAAGGGTATTTTGGTCTTTTCCATACCCAATGACTTAATTTCGTTTTTGGTCATTAGTTGGGGTCTAAACTGAAGTTGGTCAGTTTACGGTTTTGAGATTTGAGTTAGGGTTTTGAGACAAGAGAAAAGAAGAGGAGAAAGGAGAAGAGAAGACAAGGAACCGTCAATTCTTGAAGCTAAGGTCATGGATTTCATCAAGGGGTGATCCCTACGAGGTATGTGAGACTTTCATAACGTTAGGTTCGTTCACCCACATGCCAAACATGTTTAGTTCAGCAAGAATTCGTCCTAAAAAGGGTTGAGAATTTGATGTTCTTGATGTGTGTTCTTGAATTTACTTTCGTTCATGAATTGGGATGAGATTGAGAAGTTTCTTGAGATTATATTGTTAACTATTAGAGTTGTTGAGTTAGATTCTTGTGTACATATACTGGGTATCTGAATCTAAAGAGAATTTGAGAAAAATAGTCGAGTTTAGGCGAATTGGGGTTGGAAAACGAAGAAGGAAAAAGTCGGGCCAATCTGGGCACCGGGTCCGCATCGCGGACCTGCTCCTAAGATTTGAGAAAACTTTCTTCGCATCGTGGAGTGGTCACGGACCATTCTGTCTCAAAATTTATTTCGTGACCAAATATTTAAATGCATCTCCGCGTCGCGGACTTGCTTCCAGACAGTGATTTCTTGATCGTTTCTCATGTTGAACTATCTAAAAACACTCCTAAACATCATGAGAACCTTCCTATCACAATCCTTGAATCCATATATTCAAATTCAAGGAAAGTTAAGAGCCAAGTCTAGAGAGTTCTTAGAGTCATTTTCAAAAGTCTTTTGCAAACCTTTTAACTTTGTTTTAAGACTTGAGTTAATTAAGAGTAACAAATGAAGTTTATTTCTTTAAAAAAACGAGTATATGGGAACTAAGTATTCCCAAAGAGTAAATATTTTCACATTTAAACAAGAGAGGAAACACTAATTTCCAAGAGAGCTTTTAAGCTAAGTTTGAGTAATTATCTCAAACCAAAGAAAAAGTTTTGTTTTTTTAAAACATATGAGCTAAGTACATTTTGGGAGTAGTATTGAGCACCGATATGGGGACGCAAGTTCATAATAACTCAAGTCTCCATAAACTATGTAGCCATCATGGGTAGAAAGGATCATACTTTTTAGATGACTCCTTAGTACTTTTTAGCATAGACTAGTGGATCCACTTAGTTAAGGCGTTCTATATGACGGCAAAGTATATGAAAGTTCTGGCAGGGTGGGCAAGACGTTGTATCATCACTTAGGCTCATAGTGGTAGTTGTCGGTTAGAGAAACTCCCACAATATTATATTACTTTATTATATGATGAAACTGAGTTGTTATTGTATTTCTTTAATACATTGAGTTACCACTTATTGTTTTAAATGCTTTGTATAAACTGCACCATTATTGTTGTTTTTACTTTGAATTTGAGTTGAGTATTCATGAGATGAGTAAAGCCAAAGTAAGTGTTCTTTTCAGATTCCTTTCAAGCTTATGTTATGTTTAGTTTTCCCCTCGCATACTTGTACATACAATGTACTGATGCCATTTGGCCTGCATCATTTTATGTTACAGGCACAGGTAAACAGGATCAACATCCAGTGCCTCGTTGATCCAGTTGAGCACTGAAAGTCAGTTGGTGAGCCTCTTTGCTTTCCGGAGGAGTCCGTCTACTTTGTTTTCTAGTAGTTCAGTTGTTAGGATGATCGGGGCTCTTGTCCCGACATCCCTCATTGTTTAGAGGCTTCATAGATGAGTAGTTATAGTTCTTTAGTATTTTCGTTTTCAGTTGTATTCGTTAAGACATGAGTTGCCAATTTGGCTAAGCTTTATATCTCTTGAAGTTGTTGCATGAGTTATATTTTGAGACTGTCTCTTATGTTTAAGTTTTCCGCTGAGTAAGTAAGCCAGGCCAAGGGTTCGCTTGGGGCCAGAAATGGTTTTCGAGTGTCAGTCCCATCCAGGGTGTAGGCTCGGGGCGTGAAAAACTTGGCATCAGAGCACATAGTTCAATAGTCCTAGGGAGTCTATGATGCCGTGTCTACAGAGTCCTAGTTATCGGTGTGAAGCGCGCCACATCTATAATTAGGAGGCTGCAACATTTAGGAAATTCCTTCACTTCTTTCATATTCATTTCATGCGATTGAGTTTATCTCTATGAAAGTCTCTTTCTAATTGGTGTTTGCGCGTGTCTTTCAGTTAATCATGCCTCCACGAAGAGTTGTCTGAGGTCGTCCTGCTAGGAGGAACGTTGAGGAGCAAGGGGTACCTAATGCACCTGAAGTGCAACCCCAAGGAGAAGTCAGGAATACTGAGTTCAGGGAAGCGATTCGAATGTTAATCAAAGTTGTGACTAACCAGGCTGGGCAACAAAGAGAAGCTAGATAGGAAGTGGCTGATACTTCGAGGATCAGAGAGTTGTTGAGGATGAATCCTCCAAGTTTCACTGGTTCAAGAACTAATGAGTATCCGGAGAGTTTTGTTGAGGAACTGGAGAAGGTATTTGAGGTTATGCACGTTGCTGATGCTGAGCAAGTAGAACTAGCTGCATATCAACTGAAGAATGTTGCTAGGACTTGGTTTGACCAGTGGAAGAAGGGTAGAGCTGAGGGAGCACCGCCTGCGAGTTGGGCTTGTTTTGAGGAGGCTTTCTTGAGGCGTTTCTTTCCTCAAGAACTGAGAGAGGCTAAGGTACGAGAGTTTCTCACCATTAAGCAGGATTCACTAAGTGTTCATGAGTACAGCTTGAAGTTCACCCAACTTTCCCGATATGCTCCGGAGATGGTTGCGGATATGAGAAGCAGGATGAGTCTTTTTGTCGCTGGGTTGTCCCGCCTGTCATGAAAATAGGGCAAGATAGCCATGCTAATAGGTGACATGGATATAACAAGCTTGATGGTTTATGTGCAGCGGGTTGAGGAAGAAAAGCTGAGGGATAGGGAGGAGTTTAGAAACAAGAAGACAGGGAATGAGTCCGGGTAGCAGAGAAATAATGTGAATCGTTCGTCCTTTCAGCAAATGCAAAAGGGACCTGCTCCATCAACTGCTAGTGCACCTGCACCCAGAAACAAAGGTGAGTACAATAGTTAGAATTCACAGCACTTCAGAACTAGACCTGCAAAGTCTCAGGGTAGTGTGGCACAAAGAGGTAACTGGGCTCCTGCATGTGCTAAGTGTGGTAGGACCCACCCAGGTAAATGTCGCGATGGCTCCACATGTTGTTTCAAGTGTGGACAAGAGGGTCACTTCATGAAAGAGTGCCCTAAGAACCGTCAAGGTAATGGAAATCAGGGCAATAGAGCCCAATCTTCATCGGTTGCTCCACCAGACAGGGCTGCGCCTAGAGGAGCTACTTACGGTACTGGAGGAGGGGCAAACCGCCTTTATGCGATTACTAGTCGACAAGAGCAAGAGAATTCTCCAAATGTTGTCACTGGTATGATCAAAGTCTTTACTCTTGATGTTTATGCTTTGCTAGACCTAGGAGCAAGTTTATCTTTTGTGACTCCTTATGTTGCAAATAATTTTGATGTTATTCCTGAGAAACTTTGTGAACCCTTTTGTGTTTCTACACCTGTTGGAGAGTCTATCCTAGCTGAGCGAGTATAACGTGATTGTGTCATTTCCATCGATCACAAGAATACCATGGCTGATTTACTTGAGTTAGACATGGTAGATTTTGATGTCATTCTAGGTATGGACTGGCTTCATGCCTGTTATGCCTCCATTGATTGTAGATATCGAGTCGTTAGGTTCCAAATTCCTAATGCACCAGTTATAGAGTGGAGTAGTAGTTCAACACTGTCTAAGGGTCATTTTATTTCGTAACTTAAGGCGAGAAAGTTAGTTTCCAAGGGTTGTGTCTATCACTTAGTCCGAGTTAATGAATCTAGTGTTGAGATACCTCTTATTGAGTCAGTTTTAGTTGTGAGTGAGTTTCCAGAAGTCTTTCAAGATGATCTATCTGGAGTTCCTCCTGAGAGAGAGATAGATTTCGGTATAGATATTCTTCCTGATACTCGTCGTATATCTATTCCGCCATATAGAATGGCTCAAGCAGAGTTGAAAGAGCTAAAAGAACAGTTGAAAGATCTCCTTGATAAGGGTTTTATTCGACCAAGTGTCTCACCTTGGGGTGCTCTGGTCTTATTTGTGAGAAAGAAAGATGGTTCCCTTAGGATGTGTATAGACTACTGCCAATTGAACAAGGTTACCATCAAGAACAAGTATCCTCTTCTGAGAATTGATGATCTCTTCGATCAACTTCAGGGTGCTACTTGTTTCTCTAAGATAGACCTCAGATCAGGCTACCATCAGTTGAGGGTAAGGGAATGTGACATTCCAAAGACAGCATTCAGGACCCGTTATGGTCATTATGAGTTCCTAGTTCTGTCCTTTGGGTTGACCAATGCGCCTGCAGCATTCATGGACCTTATGAATAGAGTATTCAAGTCTTATTTAGATATGTTTGTTATCGTGATGATTGATGACATACTAATATATTCAAGGAATGAGGAAGATCATGCTAGCCATCTCAGAATAGTTCTCCAGACTCTAAAGGATAGGGAGTTGTATGCTAAGTTCTCGAAATGTGAGTTTTGGCTTGAGTCTGTGGCATTCTTAGGCCACATTATTTCTGGTGATGGAATTAGAGTTGATATCCAGAAAATAGAGGCAGTGCAGAATTGGCTTAGACCCACATCTCCAACTGATATTAGGAGTTTCTTGGGATTGGCTGGATATTATAGAAGGTTTGTGGAGGGGTTCTCATCTATTTCATCCCCTTTGATCAAGTTGACTCAGAAAACAGTGAAAGTTTCAATGGTCTGAAGCTTGTGAGAAAATCTTTCAGGAATTGAAAAAGAGGTTGACTACTGCCCCAATATTGACCTTACAAGAAGGTACTCAAGGTTTTGTAGTGTATTGTGATTCGTCTAGAGTTGGTTTGGGTTGTATGTTAATGCAGAATGGCAAAGTTATAGCTCATGCCTCCAGATAGTTGAAAGTTCATGAGAAGAATTACCCAACCCATAATCTAGAATTGGCTGCCGTGGTTTTAGCTTTGAAAATATGGCGCCATTATCTTTATGGTGTTCAGGTGGATGTATTCACCGATCACAAGAGTCTTCAGTATGTGCTTAGTCAGAAAGAGCTTAATCTTAGACAAAGGAGGTGGTTAGAATTACTCAAGGATTATGACATGAGTATTCTTTATCACCCAGGTAAGGCTAATGTTGTTGTTGATGCCTTGAGCAGGTTGTCTATGGGTAGTACCGCCCATTTTGAGGAAGACAAGAAATAGCTAGCAAGAGATGTGCATAGACTTGCACGATTGGGAGTTCGACTAATGGATTCAACGGAAGGAGGAGTAGTGGTGATGAATGGGGTTTAATCATCATTAGGGTCAGAAGTAAAAGAGAAGCAAGAGCAAGATCCTATTTTACTTGAATTAAAGGAAATGTTCATAAGTAAAAAGTATTGGCTTTTGAACAAGGGGGAGATGGCGTATTGAGGTATCAAGGTAGGTTGTGTGTACCAAGGGTGGATGAACTCCAAGAGAGGATCATGGAGGAAGATCATCGCTCCAGATATTCTATCCATCCGGGTTCCACAAATATGTTTCGCGATTTGAGAGAAGTTTATTAGTGGAGTAGCATGAAGAAGGGCATTGCAGAGTTTGTTGCTAAGTGTCCAAATTGCCAACAAGTTAAGGTAGAGCATCAAAGGCCGGGTGGTATGGCTCAGAATATAGAACTTCCGGAATGGAAGTGGGAGATGATCAATATGGACTTCATCACAGGTTTACCAAGGTCTCGCATGCAGCATGATTCTATTTGGGTGATTGTTGATAGAATGACAAAATCAGCCCACTTTTTGCCAGTAAAGACTACCCATTCGGCAGAAGATTATGCTAAGTTGTATATTCAAGAGGTAGTTAGACTCCATGGGGTGCCAATTTCAATTATTATAGACAGAGGCGCGCTATTTACTGCACAGTTCTGGAAATCTTTTCAGAAAGGCTTGGGTTCAAAGGTGAACTTAAGTACTGCCTTCCATCCTCAGACAGATGGTCAAGCAGAGCGCACTATTCAGACCTTAGAAGATATGTTGAGGGCGTGTGTGATTTATTTCAAGGGCAATTGGGATGATCAACTACCTCTCATTGAGTTTGCTTACAACAATAGTTACCACTCTAGCATCCGAATGGCTCCTTATGAAACTCTTTATGGGAGAAGGTGCAGATCTCCTATTGGATGGTTTGAAGTTAGTGAAGCTGGGTTGATAGGACCAGACTTAGTTCATCAAGCTATGGAGAAAGTGAAAGTAGTTCAACAAAGGTTGAAAATAGCACAGAGTCGTCAGAAATCCTACACTGATGTTGGGAGGAGGGAGTTAGAGTTTGAAGTAGATGATTGGGTATACTTGAAAGTTTCACCCATGAAGGGTGTTATGAGGTTTGGTAAGAAGGGGAAACTTAGTCACCGGTATATTGGCCCTTACAGCATATCCAAAAGGGTTGGTAATGTAGCTTATGAGTTAGAGCTACCCCAAGAGTTAGCAGCGGTTCATCTGGTATTTCATATTTCCATGTTGAAGAACTGCATGGGAGATCGTTCACTTATCATACCAACTGACGATATTGGTATCAAGGATGGCTTATCCTATGAGGAAATTCCGGTTCAGTTTCTAGATCGCTAGGTTCGCAAGTTGAGGACTAAGGAAGTAGCATCAGTCAAAGTCCTTTAGAGGAACCAGTTTGTTGAAGAAGCAACTTGGGAAGCTGAGGAGGGTATTAAAAGGAGATATCACCATCTCTTTGAGCCCGGAGAAATTCCAGACCAAGGTACTAATTCTCTTCTTAGTACTTTTTAATTTATATAATTGATGTGTTAGATTTTCTTGTTGGGGGTATGAGCTAAATGTTAGATGTTACACCCTTAGCCTAGTAAGTGTAATCTCATTCGAGGATGAATATTCCCAGGGGGGAGATATTGTAACACCCCGCAACTAGAAAGAGCTAGAATTAAAAAGAGTCATTTTTGGAAAGAATGAAAAATCTAGAAAATTGGCTAAATTAAGTTAAGTATGAGTTTAGGTCAACTTCAAATGACCATAACTCCTAGCTCAATATGAGTTAGGGGTTCTTCCAGATACCGTAGTAAAGATCTTTGAATTATCTTTCCAACGCCGCTGAGTTTGCGCGATTCCGAGTTCGTATGAGTGAGATATGCCCATTGGAAGTTGGGTTGTTTGGATAAGGAAAGTCCAATCCGGCTTTTGGAAGGGTATTTTGGTCTTTTCCATACCCAATGACTTAATTTCGTTTTTGGTAATTAGTTGGGGTCTGAAATTGCTCAATTTACGCTTTTGAGATTTGAGTTAGGGTTTTGAAAGAAGAGAAAAGAAGAGGAGAAAGGAGAAGAGAAGACAAGGAATCGTCAATTCTTGAAGCTAAGGTTGTGGATTTTGTCAAGGGGCGATCCCTACGAGGTATGTGAGACTTTCATAGCATTGGGTTCGTTCACCCACGCGCCAAACATGTTTATTTGAGCAAGAATTCGTCATAAAAAGGGTTGAGAGTTTGATGTTCTTGATGTGTGTTCTTGAATTTACTTTTGTTTTTGAATTGGGATGAGATTGAGGAGTTTCTTGAGATTATAGTGTTGACTATTAGAGTTGTTGAGTTAGATTCTTGTGTACATATACTGGGTAACTGAATCTAAAGAGAATTTGAGAAAAATAGTCGAGTTTAGGAGAATTGGGGCTGGAAAACGAAGAACGAAAAAGTCGGGAAAATCTGGGCACCGGGTCCGCGTCGCGGACTTGCTCCTCAGATTTGAGAAAAGTTTCTTCGCGTCGCGGAGTGGTCACAGACCATTTTGTCTCAAACTTTAGTTCGCGACCAAACATTTAAATGCATCTCCGCGTTGCGGACTCGCTTCCAGACAGTGATTTCTTGATTGTTTCTCATGTTGAACTATCTAAAAACACTCCTAAACATCATGAGAACCTTCCTATCACAATCCTTGAATCCATATATTCAAATTCAAGGAAAGTTAAGAGCCAAGTCTAGAGAGTTCTTAGAGTCATTTTCAAAAGTCTTTTGCAAACGTTTTAACTCTGTTTTAAGACTTGAATTTTGAGTTAAGTAAGAGTAACAAATGAAGTTCATTTCTTTAAAATAAAAGAGTATATGGGAACTAAGTATTCCCAAAGAGTAACTGTTTTCATATTTAAATAGGAGAGGAAACACTGATTTCCAAGAGAGCTTTTAAGCTAAGTTTGAGTAATTATCTCAAACCAAAGAAATAGTTTTATTTTTATAAAACATATGAGCTGAGTACATTTTGGGAGTAGTATTGAGCACCGATATTGGGACGCGAGTTCATAATAACTCAAGTCTCCATAAACCATGTAGCCATCATGGGTAGAAAGGATCATACTTTTTAGATGACTCCTTAGTTCTTTTAAGCATAGACTAGTAGATCCAATTAGTTAAGGCGTACTATATGACGGCAAAGTATAGGACAGTTCTGGCAGCGTGGGCAAGACGATGTATCATCACTTAGGCTCATAGTGGTGGTTGTCGGTTAGAGAAACTCCCACAGTATTATATTACTTTATTATATGAGTAAACTGAGTTTTTATTGTATTTATTTAATACATTGACTTACCACTTATTGTTTTAAATGCTTTGTATAAACTGCACCATTATTGTTGTTTTTACTTTGGATTTGAGTTGAGTATTCATGAGATGAGTAAAGCCAAGGTAAGTGTTCTTTTCAGATTCCTTTCAAGCTTATGTTATGTTTAGTTTTCCCCTCGCATACTCGTATATTCAATGTCCTGATGCCATTTGGCTTGCATCATTTTATGATGCAGACACAGGCAGCATCCAGCGCCTCGTTGATCCAGTTGAGCACTCAGAATCAGTTGGTGAGCCTCCTTGCTTTTCGGAGGACTCCGTCTACTTTGTTTTCTAGTATTTCACTTGTTAGGATGATCGGGGGTCTTATCCCGGCATCCCTCATTGTTTAGAGGTTTCATAGACTAGTAGTTATAGTTCTTTAGTCTTTCCATTTTCAGTTGTATTCGTTAAGACTTGAGTTGTCAATTTGGCTAAGCTTTATATCTCTTTAAGTTGTTGCATGAGTTATATTTTGAGACTATCTCTTATGTTTAAGTTTTCCACTGAGTAAGTAAGCCAGGCCAAGGGTTCGCTTAGGGCCAGAAATGGTTCTTGAGTGCCAGTTCCGTCCAGGGTGTAGGCTCGGGGAATGACATACAATCTGTGTAATGAATAAATTGTATGCAATCACATCAATTTGTATTTGTGTATGTATAATTTAAAGTCATTATTTGTCACAATGTTTGTATCAACGAATGCATGTGTATTTGAATTTGTATCACTAAATAGATATGTATAGTTGACACTTATAATTTGTATTTGGATAATTGATTGTTGTCATTTTTGTTTGTATAAGCGACTGTTAACATTTGTATTTGTATAATTTTTATTTGTATAAGTGAGAGAGATTTGATAGAAAGGAGCGAGAGAGAGATTGGGCAGATAGTTTGTATTTGTATAATTGATTGTTATCATTTATGTTTGTATAAACGTCTGTTAACATATGTACTTGTAAAATTTGTATTTGTATAAGCGCATGGGCGAAGCCACCTTAGGCGAATGGTGATCTAGTGCACACCCTTTGCAAAAAATAATGTGGTTTGCAGAAGTTAAATATATAGCTATTATGAGTGTATATTTAATTTTGCACACATCTTAACGCAACTCAGAAAAAAATTGGCACACCCTTCGCCATATTCTTGGCTCCGCCACTATATAAGTGAGAGAGACTGGACAGAAAGAAGTGAGAGAGAGAGACAAGGCAGGGTGAGGAGAGAGGTGAGGGAGAGATGTCTGAAAAAAGGAGAGAGGCGAGCGAGATTCCATAGAGAGGAGAGAGGTGAGAGAGAGAAAGAGGGAGATGTAAATACGGTTAAAGGTTAGGCACGAATGATAATTAATACAAACTATAGCTATGTTAAGTAATTAATGTTAAGAAGTCCCACATCGATTGAGGGATGAAAATGTGGTCTCCTTATATGGACTTGGAAAAACCTCCATCATGAGCTATCTTTTGGAGTTAAGTTAGGCTCAAGTGTCATATCATCACATGGTATTAGAGTCAGGCCCATCCCAATTTAATGTTCACTGATGTTGGGCCCCCATTTAGAAGTTTTCACGCTCCAGTTGAGGTCTGGGCGTGCGGGGGAGTGTTAAGAACTCTCACATCGATAGAGGGATGGAAATTTGGTCTCTTTATATGGAATTGGACAAACCTCCCTCATGAGATAGCTTTTGGGGTTGAGTTAGGCTCATGTGCCTTATCTTTACAATTAACTAATATATGTTTGCGTATCCACATAATTTCTCCTTAAATAAATTTAAAGCATCATATATTTTATTTTATAACCAAGTGTTTTTTGCTGGAGTGTGAAGGGTAGCTTAGTCATTCAACAATCGATACTTTATTTGAATTGCCTTTTGGAACGAAAACAAATCCATTTCTAACCTCATATATCAAACCCTTTCTCTCCAATTTCCCTCTTTCCATTCCCCCTCTTCTATATGTCTGTTTATTTTACTTTGCCCGGTGATTCACAAACAATGGTGTTGATTACCTCCGATGAACTGAATTACATTGTTCACCGTTACCTCGATGAATCAGGTACTCCAATTTTCTCTTTCTGAACATGTTCCTTTGTATAGCTTTTAGGTTCAAATCATAATTTAGGTTCTACTTATGATCAGTAATTGTTGATTTTCTGTTTTCAACATTGAATCACTATTTAGATGAGTACTTATTAATTGATTTGATATGCTCTACTTGAGGTGAGACTGTGTTTGGAAACAGTTTCTCTATTAGAGGTAAGTGCCACGGACTTGGAGTCTCACTAAAGCTCTGTGCGGCACTCGATAACTTACTCACGAATCTTTCACGGTCTTGTAAGCTCAAGTAAGCCTTTGAAACTAAGATTGCCAAGAGAATGCAAGAAAGACTTAGAAAGCTTTGGAAGAAGGGTTTGTATTATTTGTGGAAGTTTACTTACCACTTTGTTGGATTGCTTGCTTCAAGCTTGGATGACTTACAAATGAGAGGCCCTTTATTTATTCTACCTCCTAAGGGCCTAAGTGTAAATAATATTTACTTTACAATTCCCTATTTATTTACACTTTAGTCCATGTTCTAGAGTTCTTTACAAGTTCTAGGTTATTCTAAAGTTTTGGAAATTATCTAAGGAGTAGTAGAGTCTTCTACTAACCTCTCCACAACTCTAGATTCTTTCTCCCTTCTTCTGGTGCAAAATTTTAAGGGAAAAGTGGCGAGTCATGACACTCTCCCCCACCTATTGATGCGACGACCGAGTCGCATCACCGCTTCATAGACAATCGACTCTTATCTTCTCGCATGCGCAACCCTTATTCCATTGACTCGATCAATGCCCTCGTGCAACTCCTTCAATTGCTTCCTTATCTCTTCTAGCTCAGTCTTATGATCTACTTCCTTCCTAGGAGGGAAGCGCCTTGGCGGCTCCTCTGGCATCACTGCCTTGTTCTCTTCTTGAACCTTCTTCATGCATGGTGGCAAGGACTCTTTAGCACCATTGTCTTCTTTTGAACTTGCAATGGTGTCTATAAACACCGACTCCATCTTCTTAGGGCTTCTCACGAGCTGCATGGCTTTTAGTCAAACTTGTCCTTCCATCTTTGGTACCTTAACTAGGGGCACCATACATGATATTTCTTTCTCCATGACCATAAGTCGTTGGAGGTAAGGATCGATCACTGTGTGGCACTCTTGGAAGAACTCCTGCCCTAGAATGATATCAAAGAGGTCTAAAGGAGCGATAGTGAAGTTGGTTTTACCTTGCCACTCACCTAGCGTGATGCTTACTCTATGCGCGACTACACACACGGGAGTCGGTGGTGCATTAACTGTCTTGAGTTGGGCCTTACTTAGACTGTAACTCATCCCCAACCTTGTCATTACCATCTTGGTCATGATATTGGCCTTTGCACCTGTGTCGACTATAGCACGAGCAGGTCTTCCATTAATCACAATGTCGACATACTGTGTGTATTCTTTCAGTTTTCCTGGTTGCTTTTTGATAGCTTCGCATAATTGTATCAAGCCCAACTGCATCGTCTCTGTTCTTTGTCCTTGCTCTTGTGCATCCTTCCCTTCTGCTCTCGCAGGATAGCACCAAGGCTCTTCACTACAGGGCACATTGCATAGCCATGCGGCCCACTGCATATGTAGCAATCGTTTCCCTTTGTAGGCTCTGTCTTCCTCTCAACATCGCTTTGACGTCCAAACTTCTTGCCATCGGACTTATAAGTATGATGATTCTTGCGATGTGGCCGCTGCTCCTCAATTTTGCCACGATCTCCCCTACTATGTTCATGACTACCTCTCACCTCCTCTCCTATAGCTCTGTCGGGCTTTTCATGCCTGAAGTCTGTCAAAGCTTCGGCATGCGTGATAGCTTCATCGATAGTTCTGACTTGTCGGCGTCCCAACTCCTTCGTGGCCTAATTTTGCAGCCCATCCATGAAGTGAAACAACATATCTTCATCCGTGAGGTTGGGAATCTAAAGCGTGAGGGTGGTTAACTCCTTCACATATGCGTGTATGCTGCCCGTCTGCTTCAACTTCCTAAACTTGCGCTTCGCCTCATAGATGACGTTGTTAGGGAAGAAAGCCTTCTTGAACTCCACTAGGAATTGCTCCCAAGTGTTGATGGTGCAAAGCCCCTTTCCTATTTCCAATTCTTTTCGCCTCCACCACAGCATGGCCATCTCTAAAAGGTACAACACCGCAGTGTTGATCTTACTCTCATCACTTTTCACTCTGTTGCACTTGAAATAATTCTCCAAATGCCAGATGAAGTTCTCCACCTCTTGCACGTCACGGACGCCTTTGAACATAAGTGGCTTGAGAGCCTCTACCTTGGCCTCCCTATCTCGGTCGGACAACGACAATCCTCCAACTTCCACGCCCTCCTTGAGTGCTTTTATCTCCGCCTTCATGGTCTTAATCGTGCTCAACGTCTCCATTAGCCGACAATCCAAGGAAGTGATAGCCTCCTTCATTTAGAACTCAGCACGCTGGCGTTCCTCCAACTCCTTGCGGATGTTGTCTTTCTCCTCAAGGGTGAAGTCCTCGAGAGTCATGAACTTGTGATCGACCTTGTTCAAGGGCCTGCATAAGATTTCTATGGTCTGCCTCACCATTTAAACCCTTGCGATCCACTCCTCTCTAGGTGTGACGTTAATGGGCTCCTCGCCACGGTCATCGTCACTTGCTTCGATGGTCGAAGGTAGGTGAGATGTTAGTTCCTCGCTTGGTGTGGGGTCGAGCAATATTTCCTCACTACTCTTGTGGTGCTTCATTCCCTTGCGAGTCTTCTTTCCACCATCTAGTCAGACGTTGGTGGTGCTAGCGGCGTTAAAGTTTCCTTCGTTAGCCATTACCTTAGTAACAAAACTTTGCTCTGATACCACGTTGTCACAGATTTAGAGTCTCACTAAAGCTTCGTGCGGCACTCGACAACTTACTGACGAATCTTTCACGGTCTTGTAAGCTCAAGTAAGCCTTTGAAACTAAGATTGCTAAGAGAATGGAAGAAAGACTTAGAAAGACTTAGAAAGCTTTGGAAGAAGGCTTTGTATTGTTTGTGGAAGATTACTTACAACTTTGTTGGATTCTGGCTTCAAGCTTGGATGATCTACAAATGAGACGCCCTCTATTTATACTACCTCCTAAGGGCTTAAGTGTAAATAATATTTACTTTACAAGTCCCTATTTATTTACACTTTAGCTCATGTTCTAGAGTTCTCTACAAGTTCTAGGTAATTCTAAAGTCTTCTTTGAAATTATCTAGGGATTTGTAGAGTCTTCTACTAACCTCTCCATAACTCTAGATTCTTCCTCCCTTCTTCCGGTGCAAAATTTAAGGGCAAAGTGGTCGGTCATGAGATAAGGCTTGTATACACATTGGGTATGTTGTTGTTGTTAAATTCTGCAAAGTAAATATTTTCATGTAACAACCTCTAAGGAGACAGGAAATTAAGACTAGTGGATGAATCATGGCCGTTATACCAGAGTGTGATTACCAACACCCACGCTCGTTGTTGGGTCACAACTTCGACCGTGGTGCCTGGGATAGTCTAATGGCTGTTTGAATGACTCTTCAAACCTTTTTTTTCCTGTTTTGGCGTTACCCAGCTTAGTTTTTCGAAGCTAAGCAAGGCTCCCATGGCTGCTGGGCTCAGAGCTGCAATAATCACTAGAAATCTTATCTAACAGTCGAACTTATAGAGTATATAAAAGGGAAAAAGGTATGATATACTCTTACTTTGCGATTTAGAGTTGATATATCCTCGTTATAAAAGTGGTTCACATATATATTAACAGTTGCAAAAAAAGTTCTAGTTCATAAGCATTTTCTTAGCTAAGGATCTATTCGAAAAACAACCTTTCTACCTCAACAGTAGGTGTTAAGGATGCCAATAACTTGTTATCATTTAGTGTATAGGGGGTTCATCTAAATTAAATAATGAATTTTGAATTCAGTAAATTGAATGTGTTGTGGTATATTACCAAATTTTTAAGCATCTCATTAAAATTCTAAATTTGTCTCTCCATTTTTAGATAGGATTAAATATATTTAACTATTCAACACTTGTCAGCATAGTATTTGTTTTAACCAAGTGTTTTTGCTTGAAAAAATAATATTTTTTGCTGGAGCTTGGAGGGTACACTAGTCATTCAACAGTCAACACTTCATTCGAAATGCCTTTGGGAACGAAAACATTTCTAATTCTAATATCTCATATATAAATGTTAAAATTAATAATATCATAATCATACCCAAAAAATAAAGAATTGATTTCAAAATTTTGATATTATACCATAAATAAAAGAGTGCATTGATAATTACTTGAGCAAAAGCTACTCGAGCGGAGCTAAATAATTAGACTCCTAAAATATATGGAAATTTTTTAGAAAAAGGCTTCTAAGTATTATTTCCTCAAATTATTATTCAATTTCATTAGGTTAATTAATTTAATTTTTTTTAAGCTAAGGATATTAATAATCATGATTCATGGGTCCTAACATGCATTAGTAGGGGGGAAAAGCCTCCAAATTATTACAGTTTTAATAAGATTCAAATTATCATAAAAGCTATATATATAGAGAGAGAGATAAAATAGTAACTTAATTATTCTATTAATAGATAGAAATACTGAAGTCATTCAATGACAGACTTTGATTTTTAATATAATTTTATACAAAAATAACTATTTACTTTACCTAAATTACTAGAGTTATAGATAGTTGAGTCCAAATTAAAATTGGAAAAGAACACTTATATCCCAAAAAAGTAAAATGTTTACTTTTAAATGCCTATTATTTCCATACCTCCTTTTAATTTTAAAATGACATATATCTATTTTTATTCGCGTGTTGACGTCATGGTGATGTCAACACCCACCTTTTTTTTCCTCTCTGAAATCATCACAGTATATGAATATACTCTGATGGTATCAAACAATAATTGATCAGTATCTTCATTGAAGGACTGCTTCTTTCTCCTTGATACCATCAAAGTATAATATACTCTGGTGGTATCAATGAGTAACTGAACAGCGTTTTAATTGAGATTTGCTTCAGTCCTTCGATGAAATTACTCGACCATACATGATACCATTATGGTATATCTATATATTGTCGTGGTATCATTGATCTATGTTTCAATTCTTCAATATTTTAATTTAAAAATATAAAATTATATTTTGTACCAATTTAGAGTTCAATAAATAAGATTGTAACTTTGATAATTTCTCTTAATTGTTTCTTGTTTATTTCTTAAAAGAAAAGATTCAAATCCTAGATGATACCGATATGGTATCAATATACCAACGGAGTAACACAGAGGATTAAGTTGATTCTTATATGATATCAATATGGTATTAATATACCGATGGAGTAACACAAAGAATATATTTTCTACTAATTTAGAGTTTAATTAATAAGATTGTGACTTTTATAATTTTCTCTTAATTGTTTCTTATTTATTTCTTTAAAAAAGACTCCAATCATATATGATATCGATAGGGTATCAATATACTGACGGAGTATCACAGAGAATTAAGCTCAGTCTTGTATGATACCGATAGGCGATATGGTATCAATATACTAACGGAGTATCACAAAGAATATATTTTCTACTAATTTAGAGTTTAATAAATAACATTTTGACTTTAATAATTTTCTCTTAATTGTTTTTTATTTATTTCTTAAAAAAAGAGTCAAATCCTATATGATACCAATAGGGTATCGATATACCAATGGAGTATCACAAAGGATTAAGCTTAATCTTATATGATACCGATATGGTATCAATATACTGACAGAGTATAACAGAGGATTAATTCATAGTAGTGATGTTGACATCATGCATGAAATAACAAGGGAGAATGGAGTAAGCAGGTAAATAGTTTGGGTCATGGGTCTATTAAGAATAAATAGTTTGGGTTGGGTCCAATTTGAATTATATTTGTGATGATTTTTTTTCCTTTTTAAGACAAGTTTTGAATATAATCATAAAACATATTAATTTCAATTCCAAAAGGTCAAGGGTTTGACCGACATTTACTCTTTATGAGTTATAAATAGTAAAAAGATTATTTCTTGAATCTATTATAGATATTTAAACTCTGTATTTATACTATAAGTGCTACCTAATACCCTTTATATTTGTCTAACGGCACACTGAACAAGTATTACTAAATTGAAAAATAGAGATTTATAAACGCCTAAAGAGAAAGTTGCTGAAAAAATCTACATTTGAAGAGTTTGAAAGACATTGCTCTCTAATTGGGAAATTTTACGAAGAAAAAAAAGAGAAGACGGTTGGAGGACAACATAAAATCAAACGTCCAGTTGTTAGCCAAAATTTAAAGAACAATTATAAATATCATATGTTGTTATTTTCTTTATGTATAAATGATAAAGTGAATTTCGAATGAAGATGATGAGATCTTTGGTAGAGTTTGAGAGAAAATTGATATAAGAATTGAGATCGATCCCATAAGAAATGGTTGAATATAATTCACCTTACAATGTGATTTATTTCACTAGAGCTTTGTACGTTGGTAAAATTTATGCTGGAGGAGTTAATGGAGGAGGGGGGGGGGGATTATTGCGTAACAATTTGAACGTAGAATCTGAATTATTTCTCAATTACTTCAAGTTAACAACCATAAATATTTAAACCGGG